>BROG01001777.1:0-28691 GCA_030159075.1 Atrina japonica | reverse complement strand
CACAATTGTTCCGCCATTTTCCTCACTCCACTCTCCTAGAGCGTAGAACTCATATATATCAGCTCACCTTTATATACAGGTGTATCAAGGTAAAGTGACACATCCGGGTCTGTCAAAAACTAAAACTATTCCATCTGTTTTCGAAAATAACACGTCCCAAGTACAACGTGACTCCATGTTTTGTTCTAGTTTTGATAATATTGCTGCTGTAGGATCATCACTGTATTGAATAGATTTAGACTTGTTAGATTTGTTAACATTGATTAAACAATTTGTCTTGATAAACATGTACATCCCTATACATGTATTATGTGTTCAAAATTTTGACCCAGTTCCTATATATGACGTCTCGGTTTAAATTATTGAACAAAGAGTCCCATTACTTAAGTTACACTGCCAATAGTAAGAGTTTTAATATATTTTTTAAATGGCAGCAGTGCTTTGGGAAGATTCCACATTGAAAATTGTCAGACTTGAGTAACCACACACATGGCCATGACTTCCACGATAAAATATATACATGTCTATATCTGACAATCTCACCGATATACACAAGAAATGATGCTCTGAAAATTGATCTGACACCTCTCATTTGATAGAGAAATTGTTCCTGAACATAAATGAATCAACGGATATTATATTATACCATGCAGTTATTCCCCTTAAAACAGGATATTTAATACTGAATAATAATTGTTTATGACCCAATCTACAAAAATTACATTCTTTCCATGAAAGGTCATACTATTTTGTTATACTAAAGACATATTTCGCTTAGATACCATCCTTTAAATTTTAAACATATCACACGAATTAAACGAATCTTAAACGAATTTGGCAACACATTTAGTTATCTTATTTGGTTTTTTGTGACATCACTTTTCTTTCGGAGTGTTGGTATAATTTCACATACCGTACTGTATTCGAAACCATGGTAATTTTCTACTTTATATATATGTAGGGACTTCAGATTATGTAATTATTGTATCAGAAATAAACATATTTCCAATATATACATTTCAAATAGTCACATTGAAATGATCAAATGCTAAGAGAAACTAGACGGATTTTGCAATACATTTACGTTTATTATTTGACCTAGAATGATGCCACAGTTTCCACTCTGCAATACTTGTATTTATATTAAATTCGAGATTTACTGGTAAAGTCTTACTGGCAGAAACGATCGTCTTGAACATGTTTAGCTTATTGTAAAACTGTAACATTTATATTGTTAATCAGATTTACAATATTGGAGTGTAAGTGAATTATGATACACATACGAAAAATGAAGTAAAAACCGAGGTCGAGTGTCACAGTAGTTGTTGGCACGTTAAAGAACACTCACTGCTCAATGGCGGAAAATGCCAAGCATAGGCAAATATTCGAAACCCTTCAACGGCATTTGGTGACGTCTCCATATAAATAAAAGATTCTTGAGTGGAACTTGAAACAACAAAACAACAACAACAATAACGAAAGGTTAAGTACACGGTAGACACTTTACATACACAAACTTTAGTATCAAATCACAGACACCAAAGTATTAATCTTCAGGATGTCCAGGAGACAAATATACAAAATCTGATGACCTTTGGTGGGATCAAATGCCACGGAGGAGTAAGCTCCCCTTATTAATCGATTACACCCACTGTGAGTCTCTTGTTAGGAAAATCTTTTGAATGATTTTATTGGGGTAAGCTAAAACTGAAATTAAAAATTGTATCAAATATTAAGATAATCCTAAAGTTATACATGTTATGGGAGTCCATAAAAGACAGATTAACGCTCATGACCTTTTTGGTGACCTCTTCAGTGGCGCAAGAACTGTAAACAGTGTATGATAATATTGTAACGATTCAAACACTGCTGATTAATAAAATCGTTGTAGTCACTGTGCTGTGTCTCTTTTAAACTCAATATCAATATACAATCACATATAAGGAAGTGTAAATACTCAGGATGTCCAGTATAAAAGATTTGGTGAACATTGAACAGGCATGGACCTCTGGAAACCAGGTGCAATGGAAGAGTAAGCATCCCCTGTTGACAGGTCACACCCGCCGTGATTCCACAGACAGATTAACATGAAACAGGCTATCGCACGGGTAAGTCAACATTTCATGAAGTAAAACCGAGTAATTGCCAGTACACCGACCTCTAGATTTCAAAAGGTCCGTGTTTGTCCACTTTTTACCAGATTTGTACTTCTATCCTGGACATCCTAATGATGTATACTTTGTTATTTGCGACTTTTTGTATTATTTGCATGAAACATCAACTATTTGAAACTTTTAATACAAGCAAAACATTCCATTTTGACAGTGTAACCAGTATTGTGATTTTCTTGATTTTCTTAAATCATATATATTTATAATATCCCGTTCCTTTTCAAACTTCCAACGATCCCAATGGCTTCACGTAGGTCCGTACATTCAGTTCTGGTCAGCACAACAACTGGTCAGAGACCTACGTGAAGCCAATGGAATTAATCTTAATCTTGAACATTAGTGATTAATCGTATAACACTAATTATTTTTACCAATATTCCAATATCTCAAGAAAAAAAATAAGAAAATTGATCATATCTATTTGAGTTAAAGAAAATTTAATTTACTCT
This sequence comes from Atrina japonica, assembly GCA_030159075.1. Lineage (NCBI taxonomy): Eukaryota > Metazoa > Mollusca > Bivalvia > Pterioida > Pinnidae > Atrina > Atrina japonica. The sequence goes on along the minus strand of BROG01001777.1, from coordinate 26,071 downwards.
GTTATAACAATTAACTGAATATCAACATAACCCTTATGTCAACCATCGTTGCCAATGAGCAAGACAAATTTGGTCATTATTAAAAAAATAGAGTATCATGTTTTTGTTTCCATTATCAAAGTGATGAAAATATTACATATAATGAAACACACAAAAAACACACACGCACTTAAAATTTCGAATTATTATTCCGAAATATTGAGTTATTACATATATTACGAGATAATTAACGAGAATTTCCTATTCCTAATTATCGTTATCACGATATCGTAATAACGAGATCTTTTCTCCTAATAATGACATAATTATCTCGTAATTACGAGATAATTATGTCGTAATAACGACATAAGTATCTTAGTTTTACGAGATTTTTTCTCTTAATTACGACATATTTATCTCGTAATTACGAGATAATTTAAATTTTTGTCTTTGATACTAATCGGCTTTCGTACCTATAATATCAGGAGTGTCGAGAAAAACAAGATTCATTCTTTTCTTTATTTTCTTATGTACAATAAATATATTTTTGGGATATATTTAGAGTATACAAAGATGGAAACAGTTTTGTTTTTAAAAGAGGCAAAGGGTGTATATAATGAAAAGAAAGCTAGGTTACAAGTTTATTGTTTTGTTTTTTTTTCTGAAGAAATTCAAGTGATGCTTTATCAAAAGTGCATGGTTACCAGTATTACCTATACATCAATGCTATACATGGATAACCTGGTTGGTACAAATTAACCAAACATAGACTGCATGCAGTAATTCATTTTTTCAAGACATATAAAAAATAATTACCAAAACACACACATAAGAATTATTTATTTGTTATCAAACACACAAAAAATAGAATCTTTTCATTTATAAATAAACTTATTTTCTGTCGAATTAATTTACTGAAATTTATTGAAGTTCAAGATAAATTCATAGCTAGTGGTTATGTTGTGGTAAACCTTTTACCTCACAAGTTAGAGGTGTTGGGTTAGAATCTGGGTCAGACCCAATAATTTTTAATATAGGGAAGGTGTAGTCATTGGAATAAGTATTACGTGAAAGTCACGATTCTGTAAAATTAGACTGAAAACCCCAAACACTTCTGTCATGGTAGACTTCACACAATAAACACTACATTGTCATAATGTTGACCACCAACTGGTCTAGCTGTCCATCAGGTTAATTAAAGGTAGTCCAAAGGTTCAATGACTTGGAGTTAAACAATTTCCACTGACACACATGATGCCACAAACATTATACATGTAACATAAATCTTGCCCTGCCATCACTCCACTTCCAATCTAGCACCACTCTGTCCTTATTACAAGTTCTACTAACTAGATATACTTCCATACCCCTTATCAGTGCACCATGCAGAACAATCTGGGATTTCTTTGGTACAATAATGGCTATTTTCATTATTTGAACAAATTCAAAGATAATGACTAGGTCCTTTATGATCTATTTTTGTAGCATGAAAGAAAATGTCTCTAATACAGTAATCTGTGTTAAAGCAAGTGATGGAAGACGTAAAAGCGCATCATCATCATCATTTTCATCATCATCATCATCACCATCATCATCATCATCATCATCATCATCATCATCATCATCATCTCTTTATGATCTATTTTTGTAGCATGAAAGAAAATGTCTCTAATACAGTAATCTGTGTTAAAGCAAGTGATGGAAGACGTAAAAGCGCATCATCATCATCATTTTCATCATCATCATCATCACCATCATCATCATCATCATCATCATCATCATCTCTTTTTCCGGTATCTACTAAATTAAGTTATCTTTTAATTCCTGGAGATTTGAAGGGAGATAACTCTTACACATTAAACCTTATCACATATTTCTGACATGTTCCCAAAATCTAGGCCTACATTTCTGTATTGAAGCAACATATAATTACCATAATGGGTTTAGGATTGTGAATTTATAAATGTAATACTTTTGAAAGGTTTTTACTACTTTCTCACTCGTAGGTCACATTCCAAATTTTGCTTGATAATCGTGACTAGTTAAGAGGCTGAAGATATGTTTTAATTTTTTAAGATTTAATAATTTTTCTAATTTGTACCTGCTCACAAATTTCAGGTAATTAATATTGACTAAATTAATAAATTAAATCCCTGGCCAAAATAAATTTTTTTTCAGTAGTCATATGTTTTACTATTTTTAATGTACGTCATGTAAAACTAGATCAAAATACAGTTTTGTCCAATATTTTTGATGGTCATGTTTCATCAAACTCAACAGAATAATGTAGCAGAGCACCTATGCCTTAAAAGTGAAAAAAAATTGGGATTATGTGAAACAACAATATAGCACGTAGTAGGGTTCATCTACTTGAGTACAGTGAGTAGCGATAACTGATTATATACTGATGTAAACACTTTCATTACCAAGTAATTTAATGGTATGCTCTTTTCTATTGGTTTTAACCAGTGTGTTATGTGGGTTGAAAAGAATAAATCTGACTATAGATAGGGTTGATATGTAATATTATATACAGGCTATAAATAGGATCGATATATTATATTATGTACTGACTATAGAATGGGCTGATATATAATATTATATACCGACTATAGATAGGGCTGATATATATTATATACCAACTACAGATAGGGCTGATATATAATATTACACACTGACTATAGATAGGGCTGACATATAATATTATATACTGACGATAAATGGGTCTGATATATAATATTATACACAGACTATAGGTAGGGCTGATATATAATATTACATACTGACTATAGATAGGGCTGATATATAATATTATACACTGACTATAGGTAAGCCTGATATAAAATATTATGTACTGACTATAGGTAGGGCTGATATATAATATTATACACTGATTATAGGTAGGGCTGATATATAATATTATATACAGACTATAGATAGGGCTGATATATGATATTATACACTGACTATAGATAGGGTCGATATATAATATAGATAGGGCTGATATATAATATTATATACCGACAGACGATAAATAGGGCTGATATATAATATTACACACTGACTATAGGTAGGGCTGATATATAATATTATGTACTGACAGTACTTAAATTGAGAAATATCTCACTGACTCGGTGAATAGTGATAAATATCATGTCAGATACTGTCACTACACTAAGTAAGATGTATCTTACTAACTACAGAAAAGAACTATATATTATTTACATACTGACGATACATCACATTGATTATAGTGGGGTCTGACATGACATTATTATGATGACATTATCTGAAGTGAGATGTATCTAACTGACTAAAAGGAGAACTAATTAATACCATGTCAGATAATGGCATTACACTTAGTGGCATGCATTTATTACAGTGAGGTTAGATATCACGTATCACTTAATGTATTTTCAATTCTTAAAAAGTTATTTATAAACTTTAGTTAGTGAGCTAATGTTATGTTTGATATTATAGTGTCTGTCCAAAATTATATATCTATCACTGTCGTAAAATTTCTCACTGTACTTAATTTACAGTGATGTCTGTCCAAAAATGATATATCACTGTTTTGAATGAGATGCATCTCACTATTTGTAACGCCATTATTCAAAACAAATTGTCTATAAATTCTCACTTTATCTAATATGTACTTTGTGAGATCTATCTCACTTAATATATTATCTGTCAAAAACATATCAAAGGTCTCAGTGTTGTAAGTGTGATATGTCTCAGTATTTGTGAGACTGGTATCTTGTTTATATGTTCCAACTCTATAAAGTGATACCTATCTCACTATTTGTCTTACTGTACTCAGTTAGATCAATCTCACTTAATATTTTGTCTATCAAAACGATTTTAAAGTTCTCACTGTTGTGAGATATGTATCACTATTTGTGAGCTGAGTATCTAACATTGTGTTTATAAGCTATCACTGTACTCAGTGGGACATACAAATTTATTTAAATATCACTGTTCCCAATGACAAATATTTCATTCTTTGTCTCATTGTATGGACTGAGATTCATCTCACTTGATACTTTGCCTGTAGAAAAATATATCACTGTTGTGAGTAAGATACATCACACTATTTGTAAGTCCAGTATCTAACATGTTGTTTATAAATTCCCACTGTTCCCAGTGAAACCAATCTCACTTAATGTTTTGTCAGTACAAAGTTATTTGAAACTCACTTGTCAGTTAGACGGATCTAAAAAGTGAGTTTCACTAGTGATACACGTCTAACTAGCAATACACATCTCACTAGTGAGATAACTATAACTAATGATAATATCTCACTAGGTATCTCACTTGATACTTTGTCCAAAAGATATATCTAAACTCTAACTGTTGTGAGTGATACATGTCCCACTATTTGTGATGCATGTATATAACATTGTGCTTAGAATTTCTCACTCTACACAGTGAGACCCCATCTCACTAAATGTGTTGTCAGCGCATATATAGTTATTTAAAGCTCACTGTTGTCAGTAAGACACATTTCACTATTTGTCTCACTGTACTCATTAAATTCATCTCACTCATTACTTTGCCTGTCCAAAATATATCTCACTTTTGTGAATCAGATACATTTTACTATTTGTGAGGCCAGTGCCATTTATAAGTTCTCACATAACCAAGTGAGATCCATTTCACTGTTTTGTCAGTACATACAAAGTTTTTAAAACACACTTGTCAGTGAGATATACATCTCACTACTGAGATACATATCACTAATAATACACAACTCTATAGTGAGATTTGATTAATACTTTGTCCAGAAATATATATCTTTACTCTCACTGTTGTGAGTAAGAGATATTTCACTACTTTTGAGGCCAGTTTCTAATGTTGTTAATACGTTCTCACAGCAATTACTAGACCAGTCTCATTTGATGTGTTATCAGCACATACATTACTTGACACTCATTGTTGCCAAGATACACATCTCACTAGTGATACATATCTCACTAGTGAGATTTTATCGATACTTTGTCCAAAAATAGATCTTAATAATCACTGTTGTGAGTGACAGACCAGTTACTTGAAAGTTATTTGAAAATCATTGTTGTCTGGATACACATCTCACTAGTGATATATATCTCATATTGTCAAAAATATACCTTAAATCTCACTGTTATGAGTGAGAGACATCTCACTATTTGTGAGGCCAGTTTGTAATATGTTGTAAACAAGTTCACACAGTAACTAGTGAGAGCAATCTCACTTGATGTGTTGTCAGTACATACAAAGTTATTTGAAACTCACTGTTGTAAGGATACATGTCCCACTAGTGATACATATCTCACTAGTGAGATACATGCACTAGTAATACCCATCTCAGTAGTGAGATCCATATGCCAGTAAAACACATCTCACAAGTGAGGTCCATATACAAGTAAGACACATCTCACAATTGAGAACCAACTTAAGTCTGTCCATCTCATTGTTGTGAGTGAGAGACATCTCACTATTTGTGAAGCCAGTTCTAATATGTTGTAGATAAGTTCTCACAGTAACTAATGAGACCAATCTCACATGATGTGTTGTCAAAACAAAGTTATTTGAAACACACTTTTCTGTGAGATACACTTCTCACTAGTGAGATCCATATCATAAATAATGCACTACTCAATAGTATGTTGTGATTAATACTTTCCAAAATATATCTGAATTCTCACTGTTGTGAGTGACAGACGTGTCATTATTTTTGAAGCCCATTGTGAGTGAGAGACCTTTCAGTATTTGTGAAGTCAGTATCTAACATATTGTTTATAGTTCAAACAGTACCCAGTGAGACCAATCTCACTAAATGTTTTGTCAGAACATAGAAAATTATATGAAAGTCACTTGTCAGTTAGATGGATTTTATTAGTGATACACATCTCACTGGTGAGATGGTGGGATCTATCTCACTTAATACTTTGTTCAAAAGACCTCTAAACTACTCTCATAATTGTTAATGGTAGATGTCTCACTATTTCTGATTCCTGTATGGAACATTAATAATAATACACAACTTACTAGCAAGGTGTGATCCATCTCACTTAATATTCTGCATATCAAAATTTGTCTATGTTCCAACTTTTGTAAGGGAAATACATCTTACTATTTTTAAGCCAGTATCTTACATATTGTTTATAAGTTCTCACTATACTGAGTCAAATCAAGTCAATGAGACACATCTCACTATTTGCCTCACTGTGCAAACTGAGATTTCTTTACTTATATGGTCTGTCCAAAATACATATCTAAGCTTTCACTGTTGTGAGTGAGATATGTCTTCAATACCTCTTTAATACAATGTAGTATATGCTTTTTTTAACATCTCACTTCTACTGTAACGTTGATCCAGTGTATGTATGCCTAATTTGAAAAAATACATCTGTCACTTCCTATGTTTTCTGGTTTGAATATATATATTAACAACACATTTACACAGATTGACACACATTGTCCAAGCATTCAAGGACTATATGTGAAATTTATTTAATGATTTAAATGATATCTGAAACATTGGATACATGCTAAAATTACATATCATTATCAGCAGTACAAATAGTTCAGTTATAGAATATACTAAATATATTACAACATATAAAAACAGTTGCCAAGAAATATTGAACTCTTCCTTGACTTAGTATGACTTGTCAGAATTTTAAAAAAATATGTCATCTTGGAAAAAATATATTTTAAAAAAAATATGGAACCAATCAAATCGCTCACTCACTTACAATTTTACCTCTTATCATAAAAAACTACTTATTAGTTTGGCATGGTCTAAACACCTTATACGAAAATAAATCAGGGTACTATTGTTAATTGCCTATTGATTTCATTCCATTATACTCATATCTATGACAAACAAATTTATTCAAGTTGGATACAGAATATAAATATCCAAAAGTATTACGCATATAAATACAGTAAAACCTCTTTATAATGCCACCTCACTTATCACCACAATCTTTGAAAGTCCATTTTTCCAATTTTCCCTATAATTTCAAATAAAGTTTCCCTCAACATTTCGCCAAACCCCTTTATAATTGCAAAATTTGGTGAAAGAAATGGCGGTAGTATAGCAAGGTTTACTGTATATACATTGTATTACATTTTGCTACATTACTGTTAACACATCTCAATAAATATCATATATTTACATACCGACTTTAATTTCCTTCATTACAGTTATACAAAATGACTGTATTGTTATATCATTAAAATCAGTGATCTAAGTGTCAACTTCCAGCTGGCGTAGGAATACCTGAATATCTAAAAACCCTTTCCATGACCGTGTTACGGCAGAATTGCACACATAATTTTTTCCATCAGCAATTGCTTTTATACCCCAATGATGTTCAAAAATGAGAAAACACAATCCTTAATTTAATCCTTAAATTGTTAAGGGCCAGTAATGTTTGATCTATTGCAAATAAAAAGTATACATACATAATATATATACATCGCTTCCACAATTTTTGTTAACCACCTTTTTATTCAAATACCAAATGGTTTAAATATACTGGAGATGATTTAACGAAAAAAAAAATACATACACTATTCTGATTCCAAAATAGTCAACAGATACATGTCTATGCATGTGCAGATAATAAGTAACCACATTAAAATGTCCACATTTGCAAAACCACTTCAAATAATTATTTTTTTCAGAAGCCATATTCCCTAGTCAGAAGTGAGAGTCTCTCACATTCTGCTTAACATTCTTATTATCAAATAAAACACACATTACAAACACCTATACACACACACAACACACACCAATAGTATATATACACACAACAAACACTTATATACACACAACACACACCAATAGTATATATACACACAACACACATATACACACAACACACATATACACACAACACACACCAATAGTATATATACACACAGCACACTCTTATATACACACAACACACACCAATAGTATATATACACACAACACACACTTATATACACATAGCACACACCAATAGTATATATACACACAACACACTTATATACACATAGCACACACCAATAGTATATATACACACAACACACTTATATACACATAACACACACAAATAGTATATATACACACAACACACACTTATATACACATAGCACACACCAATAGTATATATACACACAACACACACTTATATACACAACACACATATACACACAACACACACCAATAGTATATATACACACAGCACACTCTTATATACACACAACACACACCAATAGTATATATACACACAACACACACTTATATACACATAGCACACACCAATAGTATATATACACACAACACACTTATATACACATAGCACACACCAATAGTATATATACACACAACACACTTATATACACATAACACACACAAATAGTATATATACACACAACACACACTTATATACACATAGCACACACCAATAGTATATATACACACAACACACACTTATATACACATAGCACACACTCATAGTATATATACACACAACACACACTTATATACACATAGCACACACCAATAGTATATATACACACAACACACACTTATATACACATAGCACACAATAATACACACAACAAATACAAATACAACACATGTATATACCTATATTCAGTCACTTAAATTTTTGGTGTAACACTAAGAATAATACTACGGCAATACTACAGGCCTTAAATTTGTAATAGTTCTAGTTTGTTGAGTCTACCTTCCCCGCGGATAAGAGCTTCTGTTTTACATAGTGTCTATAATACTCGCAGTGTACTTGACGCATAGTCTGAACAGGGATTTCACAGGCAATATATACAGCATTCTGAATAAAAAAACAAATGTATAAGTATACACTCCTCACGTGTTTCATTGGACTTGACTGTGGACTCACGGCGGGTGTGACCGGTCGACAGGGGATGCTTACTTCTCCATGGCACCTGATCCCACCTCTTGGTTTCCAGAGGTCCGTGTTTGTCCATTTTTACCGGATTTGTATCTATGTCCTGGACATCCTATTGATTTGTACTTTGGTATCTGAGATTTTTATATTGCCATAACCAGTATTGATATAACCACTCTAACAAAGTTTGTAGTCAAAATGTAACTCCTCTTACAGTTACTCCCCTTTGTGTCTCAACAAATTTATTCATACCAAATAACTTGATTTAAATGACTTTTATCTGGTTAAGATGCAAGTGTATTTTGATATGTCACTTTAAAATGTGCTGTGAATCCATGGGAATAGTCTAACAATAATTCTGTATTAATATTTGTGGTCACTGAATAGTGTTTTGATAACAATAAATCAATATGACATATCTATCAATAACGAAATGAAAATTTCATTGTTTATCTAAATATTTAAATACATACCATAAGGGTGAAAATTCTATATTCTATATATAATTTTTTATATTTCATTTCTTTGTATCTCTAGAATCCAAACTGTTCATTAATTTCACAATCATTGTCCCACCTTTGCATAAACTGCCTGAGAAAAATAAAACAAAATATAGCATTAATAAATACAATAGACTTTATATAGTTATATGATTTCACAAGAAGGGATATTTTTATGAAATACAGATTTTTGTTTGCCTTTACAGAACAGATGTTTATACCATATTCCTTTTTTACAGATCAACATACCAAATAGTTGAATGTATTGAAATAAGCTTGATGGTGAAGTCAAAAACAATATATCCCACAATATCTTAATCAAATAGTATGTCAGGTCTTAACTCTTTTCATATCAATGCAACTTTTTATCTTGAAATATTATTCTGAGATATTTTTTTTAATCTGTTGTGTCTGTCTTTTTATCTGTCTATAACTTTAATCTTTCTTAGATTTTGTCATGATAAAATGTTTTGAATGGAAAAAATTGAGTCTGTTATTGAAGTTGCAATGTTTTAAACATGATATGTGAATTTACAAAAGATTTGTTGACAATAACAGAATAAATAATTGTTTATGCTACTCCGGATCTGTGAAATAAAAGAAGAACGATCATGTCAGGGGACGAAAAACATGAAAATTGAAACCTGTGTAATTAAATGCCTATACATTACCTCCACAGTTCTACCAGTGCTCTATGTTGGCCATTAGTGGAGTCCAAAATGGAGATGCTTTTCTCATCTATGTTACCTGCACAGTGGTTGTCATTAACATTCACAGGTGTGATGACATATTTGAAGTTTAAAAGAAAACCTGAAAATATATGTTTCATACTTGAAATTGCAACAATTGTCAGACATAACATCATAACATAACAATCAAAATACTGTTGCCTTATACAAGTACCTGGAATTTTTTGAGTGAGCAAAGAGGTTCAAAGAAACCTGTGTTGTTCAACCGATTTCAGGTTAAAATATAACCTTTTGTCATTTGAAGCAACTTCACTGGATCCTTTAAATATAGATTTTTTTAACAAACTTGCAGATATTGACTTGACAATCATACATATCATATTTAAAAGAAATTTGATCTTTGGTACATCAGATGAAAATTTTTAAGATGTTCCATCTTTTGCCGCTTTTTGGTCTAATTTGGCCCTAACCCCCTTTCATCACCACACTTTTAGCAATTTTATATGAAAAATTTACTCCTGTCAAGTTTAGGTAAAATTCACACATTGGAAGCATGTTTATAAAAAGATCAAAAAGTGACATTTTATGAACTGACAACAAAGTAGTGGGAGTCCTTATATGTGCTTTACCTTCCATAACATTGGACCTCTGTTTTAAATCTGTGGCTTTTCGCCTTATGTACAGCATTTCCTTAGGGAACAGTGAATACCACTTTTAAAGTATTTGGGATGACCTGTTACTGAGAATCAAAATTTGGACTCATTTGCAAGGCAATCGTTCCACCACTAGACCAATGTAAGTGTCATCAGTTGAATAAACGTAAACCTATGCCATTGGAAGTGTCCCCAATGGCTGTGTTATTTTATTTCTTTGGTATTTAATGTCGCTATCAACAATTTTTCAATTATATGGTGAAAGCCAGATTTTAACTCATTCACCCGTTAACTCATATTTGAACTGATCTATGTCACCGATTTACAGTCCATTGTTTTTCAAGGGTTGATAGTATTAATGGTAAAGGAGACAAGAGGCTTTCAAGAGCCTGTATCGCTCACCTGGTTATTTGCTTGAGAAGATCAGACGAACCAGGCAATTTTTGTAAAGGACCTTCCATACATAAATCCTGTAAAGTTTGGTTGAATTTGCTTCGGTGGTTTCAGAGGAGAAAATGAAAATGTGATTTTCCCATAGGGTCCAATGATAAACTAAGCCCAGCCCTCCCTGGCGGCCATGGTTTTGACAGATCGGAACGAAATGAGCAATCTTTGTAAAGGACCTTCAATACATCATTCTTCTAAAGTTTGGTTATATTTGCTTCAGCGTTTTCAGAGGAGAAGATGAAAATGTAATTTTCCCACAGGATCCAATGTTCTTCTTCCAAGTCAGGAACCGGATTCATGAATGAATGAATAAGATTCTGCGAAAACTTTGCAGTGTGTGCAGCACAGCAGTCTTCTTTTGGCTATATAATGTTAAACTAAGCCCCGTTCTAGTGGCCATGATTTTTGACGGATGAGAACAAAATGAGCAGTCTTTGTAAAGGACCTTGCATACATCATTCCTGTAAAGTTTGGTTAAATTTGTGTCAGTGGTTTCAGAGGAGAAGATGATTTTCCTATAGGACCCAATGTTAAACTAAGCCTCGCCATAGCGGCCATGTTTGTTGACGCAAATTGATTCCAAAAGCCAGGTGAGCTCAAAATAGCGGTCAAGGAACAATTTTCAACAACGGTTTTGAAGTCGCAACATCAATATCTATTTGGAAACCAAATTTCATTGACATCAAACAATGTTGAATTGTCTTCAAATTTTCAGGGTGGGTAGATCTTGATATGCTGAACATTTTTGCAATTTACACTTGACTTCTATCTGCTACATTTTTTGAAATAAAAATTAAAAATGCCAAAATTCTGAAAATTTTACAAAAAACTCCGAGATGAGTTATCCGATTTTCTTCAAAATTGCATGGCAGGTAGATCTCATCAAGCTGATCACTTTTACCCCATGTCAGATTTTTGATATCTGTAATGGTTTTTCAGTTATTGGCCAAAAACTGCAATTTACCCCCTATGTTCTATTTTTAGCAACAGCGGCCATGTTGTTTGACCTGCGACATAGAAAATAACAAATTTGAAACTAAATATCCTAGTGACGACTCAGTTCAAGTTTGGTTCAATTTGGCACAGTGGTTTCCGAGGAGAAGATTTTTGAAAGTGAGTTAACGACGGACGGACGGACGACGGACGCAAAGTGACTGCAAAAGCTCACCCTGACATTGTCAGGTGAGCTAAAAACCTGATTACAGTGTACCTGGAAGGAGACCATGGGGCTTCCAGAAGAAAACTGGACACTTTCACACAAAATAGGCTTAGGTTCCAGCTTCCTTGAGCCTTTGCTGACTAGAGATGATAATTAATAGTTAAAACGTAATGCTAAGATATAATAATCTCAGATACCAAAGCATTAATCAATAGAATGTCCAGGACACAGATACAAATCCGGTAAAAATGGACAAACACGGACCTCTGGAAACCAAGAGGTGGGATCAGGTGCCATGGAGGAGTAAGCATCCCCTGTCGACCGGTCACACCCGCCGTGAGTCCACAGTCAAGTCCAGTAAAAACACCGTGAGGAGTGTATCCTCGTCACAATTGATACAGACGTCTCAACAACCGCCAACGAAAAGGCAACTCAACATTTCACTTAGTGAAACAGAGTAGTCGCAAACAAGACTATTATACCGACCGTAAAACTTGCGGAACGTTGACATTAAACGCGGTTTTCGATATCCCTGTGTCAATAATTTGTCAGTGAGTAGTTTACCTCTGTATATGAAATCTTCATATGTTGTGCACGCCCTGGCATATCGGATCATTTGTGAAATATAAACTCCATATGCGGGTGACTGAGGGATATTACTACTTAAATGTGTAAAATTTACGATGGGAAAGCCGAAATCGTCGCGTTTATCGTATAGCTTCGTTGCTAATTTCCCGTCTGTGTTTATATTAAGTAAAATGTCTAAGTATGAGCGTGTGTGCTTAATTCTGTTGTATCTTTAATTTCTAGTTCGCTGGGATATATTGCATTGACATATGTATGAAAATTGTCATTATTAATTGACAAAACATCGTCGATATATCTAAATGTCAAATTAAAGGACACCGCTAACTTTTTTCTTCTTTTGATTCAGCAGTTTCTGAATGAAGTCTGCTTCGTATGAATAAAGGAACAGGTCGGCCAATAAAGGAGCACAATTGGTTCCCATAGGAATGCCGACAATTTGTTGAAAGACCACGTCTCTGAACATTACAAATATATTGTCTATTAGAAATTCCAGCATGTTTTTAATATCAACTTCATTATATTTATGTATAGAATCAGAGTGGTGTTTGACGAAATAAGTATCCTGATATCCAATCACTAGATATTTAAAATTTTCGGGTACCACCTTTAGTGAAAAAGCAGTTGTCTATGATGGTGAAAAGTCTTTCTTTTAATTTTTCATGTGGAATAGTAGTGTAAAGAGTAGAGAAATCATAAGTTTTGATACTGTGAATTCGAGAAAAATTGTGTGCCTTCAAATTTTCTAAAAGCTGTTTAGAATTTTTAAGTATCCACATCTGATTTACACCGCTTCTGAATAAGCAAAACTGTACAGTATTGTTGAAGTTTCTCCTTAACGGCTGTCAATATCTTGGTAAGGAGCAAAGATAACGGTTTGGTAGAACATTTGCTGGATCCTGCTATGTACCTTTGCTTATATGGGGTTTTATGAAGTTTAGGTATCCAATATAAATATGGTAGCTCGAAATCGGTATCGGTTGTAGGTATATCAAATGAGCGTAATACGGATACGTGATTTTGAAGGATCTCGTCCTTTGAAAGTGAGCTACGTGTGTATGTAGGATTACTAGAATTCGTATTAAACCCAAGTTCTTCTAATAAACAATTATAGTAATGTGCCTTACAAATAAAAAACTATAATTATTTGAGGCTTTGTCTGCTGGTACCAGTACATATTGGTCATGTAACCTATCCAGTTCAGTTACTACTTCTGGATCATTAAATACAGAGGGATAACGTGTTTTCATAGTCCCTTTAAGTTTTCGAATACGAGATTTTATCAACCATCGTATTGTTTTCAGCCATTCAGACAAAATGTCTGGTTCTACGTCTTCATGTTTGGCCCATCGCCTGGCATACTCTTCGACAGAATCCATAACTAAACTGAAATTCTGACGCCAATTAAAGGAACGGGCTTCTCGGTATTTAGGGCCCCTTAAAATAAGATTTTTGAGACTTTCATTTTCAACAATAGAAACGTCGCCGGTAATTACATGCCCGATAGAATTGTATTTAAAAGGAGATGAAGCACATGAACATGTGACAGTGTTGTCTAGAAGATGGTTGATGTCTAGGCACTGCAAAACCTGTTTGTAATTGAATAGCTTGGATGCGATGCTAGGTGTATAGCTATATGAAATGCAAGGCGTGGTCTTCAGTTTAAAAATATGGTGGAATACAGGATTGAACTTTTTTGTAATTTAGAACATTGCCAATGTTTAAAGCGTCTATGCCTTTATTTGTAAATTTAAGTTTAAGGAAAAGACGTTTCTGTTCAGAACAGTCATCGTTTCTAACACGTACAGGCTTAAACAGTCTGTGATAAGCTATGTCCATTATAATGGAGTTCAGTATGTATTCTGGGGTTGAAGAATCCGTGTAGGGGTTTATTCTTGCTTCTTCAAAAAGTTTATTGAGATTAGTAAAAGGAACAGAATAAAGTTTGCTGCAAATGTGATGAAGACCCAATTTTTTGTTAACGTAAGGTAAAAGGGATGAAAAAGTGACATCATGTATGTAGGGTCGGTTGTAAGAACGGTGTCCGTGACTTCGTTTACGTCTTACGTTAGAATTAAAAAGTTCCATCACATTAATACCATTACATAGTGGGCTAGATAGATTGCCTACACTTTGGATGTTATCGTTGCATCCATAGGGATATGCAGTGCCAAGCTGTTTAATCCAAAATTCTTCACGCTGTCTACGGAAGGGGGTACTCAAGGTGGGATTGTTGGTGCAGTGGTATATTTTTTCAATTATACACACTCTCATAGACAAGATGGAATGGTCAGGAGAGTTGAAATGTCGATAGAGTATCTGATTACCCCCATTATTAATCTCGAATCGATGACCAGACACTCTTTTATTTAAGGGCCCCTTAGTTTCGCCAACATAAATCAAACCACACAAGGTACACTCAATTCCATAAACAACGTTAGATGATTTGCAGTCTAGATGATCCCAGCTTCTGGTGTTGTAATGCTTATTTGTCAGATTGCTGGTGAACACTTGATCGGTTATTAATACATGACATGTTTTACAATTTTTGACAGAACATTTAGAAATTGTTGGTATATTATTTGTAAATGAACTATCAAAAATGTCGTCAAGTGGAATTTGACAATTTTTAATGGGAACATAAGCATTATTATGTTTATACCATAACTGGTCATCTTTTGACTGTACATACGTTAAATTGTTAATGTCCCGAAGGACAACCCGGGGAGCTCGAAACAATCTCTATGAGTCTGTGCTCCCGATAGACTTCACAGAAGGACACCTTTTTATACTGGGCGCCGTGCCATCCAGTATGTTACTTTTTGGTACTTGTTTCATTAAATGCATATGTACCGAGTGACAAGTATCCTCGGGGACAATATGTCCACCAGCAGTGATACATACTCGGTGGTAAAAATATAATAATCTCAGATACCAAAGCATTAATCAATAGAATGTCCAGGACACAGATACAAATCCGGTAAAAATGGACAAACACGGACCTCTGGAAACCAAGAGGTGGGATCAGGTGCCATGGAGGAGTAAGCATCCCCTGTCGACCGGTCACACCCGCCGTGAGTCCACAGTCAAGTCCAGTAAAACACGTGAGGAGTGTATCCTCGTCACAATTGATACAGACGTCTCAACAACCGCCAACGAAAAGGCAACTCAACATTTCACTTAGTGAAACAGAGTAGTCGCAAAACAAGACTATTATACCGACCGTAAAACTTGCGGAACGTTGACATTAAACGCGGTTTTCGATATCCCTGTGTCAATAATTTGTCAATGAGTAGTTTACCTCTGTATATGAAATCTTCATATGTTGTGCACGCCCTGGCATATCGGATCATTTGTGAAATATAAACTCCATATGCGGGTGACTGAGGGATATTACTTCTTAAATGTGGAAAATTTACGATGGGAAACCACAAAGGTCTTACCTTATAACAGGTAAACACATAAAATAAATGCATCACAGTGAATCAAGGGGAGCATATCAAAGATTTCATATAAAAATCAATGAAAAGACAAAGTCTGAGTGTAGATCTTTGAATTCAAGTTCCCAGTAAAGTTTCATCAAAATACCTTCAGTCAAAAATGTTAAAAGTTAATGGACAGATGGACAGACAGACAGATGAGGATAACAGGTGATCAGACAATTTGCACTGAAATCTTCTTTCTGGGTGAGCTAAAAGCAAACATACCTTTTTGAACAACCAGTGTTCTTTATTCCCCTGTTGCCCCAAAACATCAATATATGATGGAATGTTGAAAATTTTGCAGTGGTTTTCATCTTTTAACAATCCCAAAATGCATTGATAACCTACAGTATAAAAAGCGTCAAATCATATCAAATCAAAAATCAAATCTATCCATTCAATTCAGAAATCAAACAGCAACTCAACCTTTTTCAATTGTGCCCTAAGTCCTGATCAAGTATTAAGTAATTCTAAAAAGAATTGTACAGAAATATGAAATGTAATTCAAACCGAAATCAGGAGTGAAGTGACATAAGAAAGGCTTATATGAAGCGATCAATTTTTGAGACTTAATTAAAGTAACGGAAATATAAATATTTTTAAAATCATGTATCTATTTCTAATTCATTTTACTAATGTAGACTTAAGTCATCAAATTTTCAAAAATCAAAGCTAAGTAAAATAAATCAATGGTCCCTGACCAGAGGATTTGAGCCTAGTTGTCTAGAATAGAAGAATAGAAATCTCAGACTAATTCGGATTTCCATTACACCATCATAGTGTAATATAATGTGATTAATACAGTATATACTTTAAAAACATACCTGTACAACTCTATTGGTCTGAAGTTCTCTCCCTTCCCTACTGTATATGTCTAGGTTTTTGTTAAGTAATTGTTATTCTATTATGCAAGGATGTCAGTAACTTTTTTAGTAACAGGTGAAAATGCCAATGTAGCAGGAGAATTTCTTGTTGTATATTTTGTTTCATTTTGTATAGAAGTTTATGTAATTTTGTTAAAAGTAGGCCGCTATTTACTGAGTGTAGGGGGTTAATTAGCCTGTTACCGCCTTCTAATGACATCCCTGTTATGGAGAACCAGTAATTCCATGTGGTCATTTCTGTTTGTTTATTTAGAAACATGTAACTGGCCAGACAATTAACAGGTACACATTGTTCCAAAAACAGGTAACCATCTTATTTATAATTCCTTTATATCTATACCAAGAGTAACCTTTTGAATTCAATTTAGTAAATGAACTTATATTGATGTTTATGATAGAAAAAATCATACTATTTTATGTTGTAAACACATAATAAAGGAAGATAACTCCTTATTAATGTAAGTATATTTATGATAATATGTAAAACATTGTATTACTTAGTGGTTTTTATATACAAGCTTTACTGTACATATTTTTGTAATAAAGTTAAAAGTTAAAGTTAATAGAGTTAAAAAGGTTATATAATGTACAATTGTTCCATAAGTTATCCCTGGTGAAATAAGTAAATGAATCTATAATGATGTGTTGGCATTACATTGTAAAAACACATCTACTTAAAAATAATAACTATAATATAAAAACCTCAGATACCAAAGTGTAAATCAATAGAATGTCCAGGACATAAATGATAAAAAAAATATCCCCTAATCTTCTGACTTAATGACTGAATTAATTTATCATTTCACCACCGCCTGTTGTCTAGTGTGAATAAATCTTCAGGTCCCAATATTTCTTCACCCACTGACAATCTCTGTTGTGCTGTAAGACATTGTCCATCATTTGTAACGTCTTTCAAGTGGATTGGTATTTTTATTGTTTCAGCAACGGATAAGATGGGTTGATTCAATACTCTAGCCATTGCACACAAAGTTGAAAAAAATACTGTAGTAAATATCTTAACAGACAAACTTACATCCAAGAGCACCGTCATGTGGGAGTAAACTCTTTGAAAGTTTCATAACATCCTCTCTCACTGACAAATTATTGACACAGGGATATCGAAAACCGCGTTTAATGTCAACGTTCCGCAAATTTTACGGTCGGTATAATAGTCTTGTTTGCGACTACTCTGTTTCACTAAGTGAAATGTTGAGTTGCCTTTTCGTTGGCGGTTGTTGGACGTCTGTACCAATTGTGACGAGGATACACTCCTCACGTGTTTCATTGGACTTGACTGTGGACTCGCGGCGGGTGTGACCGGTCGACAGGGGATGCTTACTTCTCCATGGCACATGATTCCACATCTTGGTTTCCAGAGGTCCGTGTTTGTCCATTTTTACTGGATTTGTATCTATGTCCTGGACATTCTATTGATTTGTACTTTGGTATCTGAAATTTTTATATCTGTAACTCCTAGGACACCTGAGAATTATTACAAATATGTTACTGTATGCATGTATTAGTTGTAATGTTACTCTAGCATACTTAATAGATATACACCATATTCCCTCCAATGTACACATTTATGCTTACAACAAAATGATCAGCCTATCATCCTAAGGAGGTGGATGACAAGCTATACTAGATACGTAATACAATTCATAAAGTAGTATTTCTGTGGCTTCCAAAATGCAGTACATATTTATGTCAGACATGACACAGATATGTCTAGATTTATAATAGATCATGTGTAAAACTACATACATGTATATTTAAGAAATGGGAGAAAAATAATCAACCCCTACCTTCAGGGTATGACAAAAGAATCTCAGTCCTTGGGATAAAGGTTTCATTGACAAACCCTCAGCAAGCCTGGAGTTCATTCAAGCATCTTACCCTCGGATTGAAATTCCTCTGTCATACTTGCAAGGTAGGGGTAGATTCTATTACTTTTCGACCTTTGTAGAATAAAAAAGGATTTATCTCTGCCAGATTTATAGTGTTTGATGAAAGGTTTTGACAGACTAATTTTTATGGCATATGGGCAGTTTTTAGCTCGCCTGTTCGAAGAACAGAAGAGCTACTGTTGTCACTGCTTCACCTTTGAAGTCGTCCTTTTTTGTGTTAAGGCTTTTGTTTAAGTCCATTGTAGGCAAAGTACTGCCGCTACAGCCATGAAACTTGCACATTGTCTAGGGTCATTACTCAACAATGCAGGGGGGTGCTGGTTGCTGTGGACTAATTTTGACCCAAATTATACCAAGCATAAAATAAACCAAGCTATATGGTCTGCCTTCGTGGCCAACTATTTTAAAGATAGCTTCTATATACAGGACAGTTTGGCCCCATATTTAGAGATTTTGCTATTGTCAGAATTTTTTCTTCCATCAACAGAATACAAAAACAAGTTTGAAACCAATCCAATTATAATCAGGAATTTCAAATACTGAATGTTATATATGTTATATTAAGAGTTTAAATATTAGTTTAAATAGATAAATAAATAGCTAAACCTTTAGTGTATTACATATACATGTATTTGAATTATATTCTATGCCCTTAAGCAATATTAAGAAAATTACCTCAGCAATAAAATTCTGCATTGGGCAGTCTCCATTTAGGTTTTGCACGTTGAACACTCCCTGGAAATTATGGACACTGGGCACAATTGATGACACAAGTTTAGTAAGAGTCCCATCATTTGTTATATCTTAAATGTATTTATCATATATTTTTTCATTAGCTGAATTATTATGTATACTGCCTTCCCATACGTTGAAGGATTTCAAATGGTCGACATTATATTTTGATATTTTGTTTTCAAGATTAAATTGTTCTCGTTTTTAATATCACACTTTTTCCATCAATATCCTCGATAGTATATGGACCAGAATAATTTGTTTCTGAATTTCCTTTGTTGTCTTTTTCCTAAAATTGTATAAAATATTGAATGATTTCTTTTACTTTCAACATGTTTTTTTTTAATCTTTTAACTGTTTCTCTTTGGCAAGAGTGACATGTTCCTGGACCTTTGCTGAGTACTTTCTTTTTCTTCCATACGTTTTCTAATATGTTGTTCCAAGTCTTGTTCATTGTTTAAGGTCACACCCTACAAAAACAGTGGCAAATAGAAGTATGCACCCAATACCTGAGGGTATTACGTTCCTCTATCAATAATAAATAACAAATAATGATATGTTTCTGAAAACACTTTTATAATTTAGGAATTTGCATATAGACCTTCGGCCACGGAATAATCAGTACTGATGTAGCTGCCAATTCCCCCCACTCCCCATACCCCAAAAAGTTGAAAGTTTCCCAAATGAAACAAAACTGGCTATCAAATTCTTTCCTCCAGAGATACTTTCTATTGAAGGGATAAAGAATTGGCTAATAGTTTTTCCCAGGGAAGGTTTTTTATCAGGGGTGAAAGAATTGGCTTGCTAGACATATTAGACAATTACAGTAATAACAGATGATTTTTAATTAGATTGGACTAATGATTTAAGTTATAATCTAGCATTATCAAAGATCTCACAAGTAGAAAACAATTTTATTGGCCTTAGATTTTTCACTGATCAACCTAGTCTATAAGGATTCTTTGTGGCCAAGTGGTTAGAGCCACATGCTGTGAACAATGAAGCGTCAGTGCAGTTTTGAGTCCTACTGGATTCTAAACTGCCAGTTTAAAATTTAGAACGTTTCCAGTTCACTTGCAAAAGCCTGTGTTTTGACCAGATACACTGTAAACGACTTCTCCCCCTCAATTAAAACAAAGAAAAAATGGACTATATTTTGTGGTGCACTGTGATTATTGCGCTGGGAAAAAGTGTTCCATCAATGTAGTCATCCCAATCTGTTTAGTGATCTGTAAGAATGAATATTGATTAATAGCATTTTAGTCTTAGCTTTACCCACAATTTCAGTGTCTAAATGTCCCATATTTTGAACTTTAAAAAGTTTGGTACTGAGAAATAGCATCAGTGTCTAAGAAGAACATTTATGTACTAAAGAATAACAACTACTTAATGAGATCATTCAAGTTCCTTAAACAATCCCAAGTGGTTTGTAATTTTCCAATTATCTAAGTGTTGTTTATCCCCACTGAATCAAAATGACCTACTTAAATTTGATGGCAATGTTTTTAACAATTCACTTGATACCTTTTTGGGTCTGGTTACAACTAATAGCTGCTTAATGCCCCAATCTAATACATAATAAAATGTATTAATAGGCCTACATTAAAAATCCAGCTACCAAAATAACATTATCTTGAAGTAAAAGTATCAAATACATTAAGACAACATAAAAATTCATGTCCAGTATGGCATTTTTAAGAAAACGTTTGGTAGAGTAGGGAACAAGTAGGGAGTAAATGTGGTGACTTTGGGTCCAGGTGATTGGAATCGGGCCCACTTGATAACATGCAAAACTAATTATAGCTCTTGTTAAAATACCACTACTCTACCAACTCTTTTTATAATAAGTTTTTTTGTTTGTTTGTCTATTGTTTTTTAAGAATCTTTCACTCATATGGTGACGCCACCAAATACCGATGAAAGGCTTCAAATTTTGGCCTATGCTCAGCACTTACGGCCATTGAGCAGTGAAGGTTCTTTAACTTGCCAACACCTACTGCGAGACAGGACCTCAATTTTACTGTCTCATTCGAAGGACAGGAAACCAACCTGTTGCCGCTTGGACTCAAACTCACGACCTCACGATCTAGAGTCGAGTGCACTACTAATTGAGTTTTGATAAGTAATAACATTGGCTTACATCATTTAACATGATAGTACTTATGCTTTCAGGATTTGATTTGTCTTCTCATCTAGACTGTTTGTCTGTGGATGGTGTGCTTTGTTTGTTTGTTTATTGTTGTTTAACGTCCCACTCAAGAATATTTCACTCATATGGAGACGTCACCAAATGCCGGTGAAGAGCTTCAAATTTTATCCTATGCTCGGCACTTACGGCCATTGAGCAGTGAGGGTTCTTTAACGTGCCGACACAAACTGTGACACGGGACCTCCAGTTTTTACTGTCTCATCCGAAAGACAGGAAACCAACCTACTGACTGAACCAGGCCGGCTCTGGATGGTATGCAGCAGTGACCTTGTGTTTTATATTCCCCTGTTTACACAACTGGTCATTTACCTGTAGTAGACAGGATTAAGAATAATTAAATGTATGATTACTGAATTTTGGACACATGATTGTATTTACTAAATGTCAAATTCAGACTCAATTCTGACTTATATAGGGGATCCAGTGGAACAAGAAACTACAATGTAAGATTGCAAAGTCCACTCAGACACCCATTTGAGCTTGATAGCTGTAAGTTTGTTCTAAGGGTACATGTATGAAGGAAGACTGTAATATTGAGCTTAGAAAGTGAAAGTATCTCAGGAAACATCTTTTTTAAAATGTTTAAGTGTTAAATCTATTATTACTCCAGGTGTAACTTTCAATTATACTTCGAGGACATGTCGTTTCAAATAGGGTAAAAGTGATACCGGTCTTTGTAAATGACTAAAAGGTAGCCACATTCTTTCTATAAATGTAAGATAAGTGGTACCTTTCTATCAGGGTTGAGGAATTCTAATGATGGGTGACCCGCCTCCATAATGAAAGTTACACATTGAATAATAGTTTTTGTTCTGCCAAAACCCCACTTGTTTGTATCTGTACCCAAGGTTTATGTTGCTTTTAAGTTTTTTTTCATTCAACAGGGAAAATGTCATTAAATCCACAACTGATGCATGCCCTTTTCACATAAGCCAAATCACCTTTATCTCAAAATTTAATTACAAGACTGTAAAACTTTGGAGAAAACTAAAGGGGGAGATTAATCATGCAAAGAGATGCTTAGAAAATTCAAATATGCAGGCGCACAATTTCTGTAAAGCAATTTCATCAAATTTAACATACCCCATTCACAAATTCTCTTCCCTGATCTGTTATAATAGCATTCACAGCTTCGTGTCTTGAAAAAAATTCTTAAAGCACCGTGCTACACAGGATGCCTGTTTTGATGGAATGGGGAACGCTTCAACCCATTTTGTAAAATAATCTGTAACAGTTAAAATATATTTGTTTCCCTGCTGAGTCTCTTGCAGGGGTCCAATAAGGTCCACCCCTACAAGTTCAAATGGTTGAGAAACCTGTAAAATAAAAACAAAATAAATAATAAATATCACGATAATTTAAAGTCACAGATCCCACATGAATTTTCTAGGAAGGGATTTGGACTTTGATCCCATGTCCTTGATACACGTTAATTTTGTCACAATGATCCTTAGGTGATTCATAACAACTTTTTATATTTATCTTTGTATATAAAATATCAATCTGGTTGGGTTATATGTGAGTTGTTATAAACTGTACCATGTGTAATTTGAAGCCCTTGGTCAAGTACTAGTTTGTGAACATATTTCAATTATTCCATATTGCAAACTTTGTAGATATTGACTTAACAATCATACATACAAAATTTGACAGACATCTGATCATTGCATGTACACAATTTTGATCATTTTTGTGACCCCTTATGACGCCTAACACATTTTCATACATAAGTGTTAGTCAGGTTGACATGGAGATACTTCCTTGATTATTTGTTGGTGATATTTGGCAAGGCTGTTCCTGGGAATCTAGCATTGATATTTTTGATAATTTTAAGTTGGAATAATTTTTTCCTAATTTTTTTTTCTTTTGATAGTGTAATTGTGTAAAAATTTGCTTAAATGTTAAGTTTTTGTTACAGGCTGTTGCTAACTTATTAATATTTGGCTTGGATGTTCCAGAGTGTTTAGCATTGATTGTGTGACGGTGATTGGGAATATTACTTTTGTGTTTTTGGGGGGATGGGGGAAGCATTTTTGGACTTACTGTTTCTGGCATAAAATTGCTGTGTTAAGACCAATGTTAAGTTTTCAGTAGGGTATTGGGTCTTGATTAATGATGGTTTTAGGTTTCTGATACTTTGTGTGGTGGTTTCATTGGAGTAGTTTCTCAGTGCTAATTCATGTGCCTTCGGCTCTTTGGGGGTATATGACTCTTCCCCATAAAAATTTATATGCATTTCTTGAAAGCTATTCACATGCCTACCCATAAATCATATAACCATGCCTGTTATAGGTAGATACAATCATTGTCTATCACTTTGTTGATTACAGATAAAACAAACATTATTGACCATGGATCATAGAATATCGTCTACCATACAGAGTAGATGAAATTTTGACTGGCTGTTTCTGGAACATTGGACATTTTGTCAGCACATGTGACATACCAATAGATGATAAGCTGAAAAATAGATTAATTTTTCTGATGGCTTTGGTAACTTCAATGACCTAACCTTAATCTGGTGAAGGTCTGGGTTCTGTGCAGGCTTTAATGGATCTGACTTTTGGCATGCTTCACTTGAACGTATCTAAAAGTAAGAATATCTAAATTTATGATAATATCTGAAGAAATCGCTTTTCAACTAAAATATAAATAAGAAGATTAATATTTCAGTTGATTTAAACGCACGCGTTTGCATCACTGTCAATTTGTCTACAAAGAGAACAGATTTCTGTAACTCCTACTTTGACATAAAATGCATTTATCAGATCATCAATAAATTTTTTGTACTCTAACACTACTACAGGTACATTACACCGGTAAAATGTACAAACTATGTAACTATTATAATCCATGAAAACAGTAACTATAGATCTCAATTAACATATAGTGAAACTTGTATATAACGACCTCTTTAGGTACACAGGAAAACCTTTCTTTATAGGGAGGTGGTCTTTATATACATGTTGATTTGTACACAAATAGTACTATCAGGGACAGCAAAAAACCAGGTGGTCCTAATACACAGGCGGTTGTTTTACTGTAATCATATCAGCATACTTATCAAATAACTAATAGAGAATTAGATGTTAATTAAGTCTTCTTTGGCAACTGAATCCATGTTTGAAATCAAACTTTTTGTGCGGATTGACTGACATACCGAAACGAAGATTCAATAACACTCTCTCGAAAGATGGGAGACAAAAGTACATTGATAGTAATTTCAATACATGTATGATAATGCTTCTGGCAGTTTTTTTTATAACCCACAGCTCCAAGATTAGGGAACCTGTTCTGGCTTTCTCTAATTTCGTATATATACATAATATTTTGAAATAGTTGAAATTAAAATTCAAATAGGCCAACGACATACAATTTTTTTCTGATTTTCTCCATTACTTGTTCGTGTGCTGTTTGGAATCAACGGTGTCATTATTCTGGAATGTAATTATAATTTCTTATATTCGTTGTCTTTCTTACCCGTGTGTGGTCTATCGTGTAGGGTGCAAAATACTGAATCAACAGTGCTAAGATGTCCGAGTTTAAGGGAATTTCAGCCTCAAAAAACGACAACATAATGGATCATATATGAAACTTAAGCCAACGGTTTCTTTCATATACTGTTAAACGATCACATACATACTTATAAGTAAATGAGACGTGTTAAGCGAAAAGGGATCTTCGTGACAATGACGTAGACCTAGTAAGTCAGAAATGAACAGTTAAAGTTACGTCTCAATCAGCACACAAATTGTAAAACTGTCGGCGCACATTCTTGGACGAATTTACATTTTGATACAGGCGTTGTGATTGCTGTAGTGTCTACTGGTTCCTTAAAATGTATTTTGAGATGAAAACTTATTAGATTTAGTTTAATAGAATATGATTCTGAAAGTAAGCATAATGTATGCTTTATTATTATTATTATTATTATTA
>BROG01001776.1:0-28715 GCA_030159075.1 Atrina japonica | reverse complement strand
AAAATCAAGAACACAGTAAAGTAACTTTATAAACACTAACACAAAAATACCTTTATCTATATGAGAGATTACAGTACATAATATCACAACCGCAGTTCTGTTCCAGTTTAGAGGTCCACGAAATACAGAATGAATTCCAGTCCGAATATGAAAAGGATCAACTTGAACATACAATAAATTTCAATGTGTATGTAATAGCGATGTGTACTAATCTTATATAAATCCAAATGGTCTGCTCTCCTATAACTTGGTCTCAAAAATGGTCTCACCTGTTCTAAACTTGTTCGAAACTTCATTTTGTTATAAACTTGTTCTGCTTGTTTTAACCTGAAGACCTGACCATCTCTGTATATATACTATAAAACAGTACTAGAAATCATCAAGAAAATGATCTTTTACAAGGTTCAGGGAAGTCCCTTTGGCTAAATATAGTAACATGATGACAAAGTTAGAATGTCCTTAAACAAACGCCCAGACAACTGATCTTTCAGAAATGTCCAGATGCACTAAGTTCAACAAGTACAAATAATTGTAAACAAGCACCAACTCTCATAACAATACATACATACATACATACATACATACATACATACATACATCCATACATCCCATACTTACATACATACA
The DNA here is from genome assembly GCA_030159075.1 of Atrina japonica. Taxonomy (NCBI): domain Eukaryota; kingdom Metazoa; phylum Mollusca; class Bivalvia; order Pterioida; family Pinnidae; genus Atrina; species Atrina japonica. The sequence goes on along the minus strand of BROG01001776.1, from coordinate 28,088 downwards.
TATACATACATACATTCCATACATACATACATACATACATACATACATACATACATATATGTATATTTCACAGATCGTACCAAAACAACATAACATATTTTAACTTTGACTAAAAAGATCAAGGAAAGTGGAAACGCAATCAAATAATTTCAATTTCAATGACAAACTAGACACGATTCAGTCAATATCCTAAATCTATACGTTTATACTGCCTTATCATCAGCTAGATTGAAATAGTAACAATAAATATAAAACTGAAATATCAAGTCTAAGCTCTGTGATAATAAAACATATGGTGTTTATTGCCTCAAGACCTGTCAGTGTTCAGAGAAATATTGCGACCCCAGAATAGGATGTACACAACTGTCAACCACGAGTAAGTACTATCAATGTTAGAATAAACATCAAGATGTACCAATTGATAATCGAATCTCAAGTCCATTAAAATACGAGAAATTATATATATATAAATCGTCTCAATATGAAGAACAATTGTTAATCCCAAATGGGATTGAACCAGCGTCGTCTGTCAATATACACACACCCTTCGCAATGTTACAGGAAATTTTATAATAAAATGTTTCAGAACAAATTTACTTTTTTAAAACATGAATTAATAAAGGAGATAACGAACTTCATACGACGGTGAAGGTAATGATATAATATATCAATATTGTTAATTAAAGTTCATCTATGTTACAGCGACAGATGTGGGAGACGCAACAACAGAAAACCTTCCAACAGAAGTAAGAAGACCCACTGTACAAACAGATTCATTAACCTTTGACCTATTTATAATGATTCTAGGATCCGTTGAATGCAATCTCCTTGTGACCATCTTTATACTTTGCAGCCCCTCTCTCTCTGTAGCTGATGTGTCCTCTAACAAGTCCCAGAACCTAGATGCCGGTGACGGTACGTCCCCTGTGCGTCTGTAATCTCTTTCTCTCTGTCTCTGTCTCTGTCTTTCTGTCTCTGTCTCTCTCTCTGCGTCTCTCTCTGTTTCTCCTTCTGTTTCTCTCTGTCTCTCTGCCCTTTTCTGTCTCTTTCTGTTTTTCTCTCTCTGTCCCTCTCTCTGTTTCTCTCTCTATATATTTCTCTCCCTCTGTCTCTCTGTCTCTCTCTATCTCTGTCTCTGTCTTTCCCTCTGCGTTTCTCTCTTTGTCTCTCTCTGTCTCTATGACATATTTTGTAAATCTGCAATTTCATCCATTATGCTATTCATATTTGATTGTTTGCTGTTTAACGTCCCACTCAATCAATCAACCGGAGTTGATTTAACGTGCGGCTTGACTACTCCCACCGAAATCCCGACCCTCACCTCCCAGGGTTCACCAGACGGTTTAACATTAACATCAGGTGCAAGTTGGACCACGATATGACACCGATATCAGCCTTTTTACAGAGAAATTCCATGTTATTTCCAATTTCCAAATGAGCAGCAACTTGAGAGAATCAACAATTTTGTTTCAAATAAGAACAAGAATGACAATGAAAACATAACATTTCTTTACGCATTTCACCATTTATATCACATGTGTGTAATTATAGATCGACTTTTTACAACGATTTAAAATTATTTTTTATTTCGGTATAATTAGGTTGTACAAAAAGGTAACTTAAAATCGGAGAAAACATTTGACCTTACGTGAGAACTGATGGCCTATTTAATATGCAACAAACTAGATATCCACATAAATCAGCGATATGATTATAAATCCTTGTGCATATAAACATCGTTTCCCTGTGTCACAGGAAAGTTTTGTACCCTTTAACTCTACTTCCCAGCAGTAGCCTTAAATCCCTAGGTCAATGCGTGTGCATGTAAAACATTTTCCCAATTTCAAAGAATGCCGCGAGTTTCTCATCAGTTAAGGTCACTTGAATGAGGAATGACAAATTCCATGTACAACTTCACAGACAGACCTTGCGAATACACATTCAGGAAACCAAAATTATTATGCATATTTGCGCAAGACTTGTAAACAGTCCAGTCAATCGCTTTTATTGTCAATTCTGTCACAAGAGTATAATGTTAAAAATAATTGAATAATAACATTCTCAAGCAAATTGATAATATGTTAAAATTCACGAAGGATGTCAATTTTACTTTTAATAGCATATATTTCATCAATTCATGTAGATCTATATTTTCAGCGAATTGTTACAATATTTTCGTAAATTTAAAAAGCAAAATTGTGATTTGGAAATTACAATCTTGAAGTTGAATTTATGTTGCTGAAATGCACATACATGTGTAATTCACCGTCAGTATAATGTGTTATTAACCCCATACTGCAAAATGTACTTGACTTGTTTCCAATAAACAACTTAGCATAACAGTCCTTTGTTCATATTCCATCAACTCGGAAATAGCAGTCTATCAAGCGACTCCCGATTTCAATTTGTCAGACAAACCCATTATAACTAAAACTTTTGAATTTTATCCCCATAAAGCTAACATATTAATGCATTTGAAATTATAGATTGCATTGTACTAATATAAGATATGGTATGAGGTAAGGTTGCTGACATGGTTTCTGTGAAGATTAGCAACATGTAAGAGACATTTTCTTTAATGCCCTTACCTGGGCGAGAGAAAAACGAATGGGGGGGTTGTATGGTGTTATCACTTTTTATTAATGACTCATAATAATCTCCTTATTTTAACAAAGACAAACCCTCCTGATTTCCAATTATTCAAGCAAAAACAGCTTGACTGGCTAGAAAAGAAAAGCTTCCGTTTGAATCATGTTGCTGACATTGAAAATAAATCGGCGAGATTCGCGATTCGAAAATAAATCCATCTCTTATCGAGCGTATGTCCATTAATGCCACCTGCAAACCCTAGTTTAAAGCCGGACAGCAACTTACAGTGGTTATCGTGGTCAGTAACTGTGCCATCGTGGTTGTAGAGAGAGACAATGTAACTTAGCCACGGGCAGTAAAGATCTTGGTTGTAGTTCAACGGTATTACCAACTGAGCAACTGGCAGTGGTTTCCCTGGTTACAACGCAAATTTTTCACCAATCAGCCACCAAAAGCGATTTCCATAATGTCACATCTGAACCATTGACAGTGGTTCTTCGATTGTGGAGCATTTCATCGTTTGGCATGATGATTGGTTTAATGCAAAAACAAACAAAAAAATGACGTAATCATTTGCTCAGCAGAGACACTCTATAAAATAACTAGGTATAACTCTGGATATTAAACTTGAAAAAAAGTTTCATGAAAAACTATGAGCAATCAACGTTTAATGCAACCTATCTATAAAACTTATCATTACAAAATGACGGAATATATGATTTCCTGTATTTGAAGTAATTCCTGTATTTGTATTTCCTGTCTATAAGCACAGCAATAGATACGGGGAAGTTTTAAACAAACAGAATACTATATCATTTAAAAATATTTGACGTTCTTACTGGAATCACATATTTCAGGTAAGATTACACAATATATGATATACGAAGATGCATACTCAAACTTACAACTTGGTTTGCCTTGTACTTGATCATTCATGAAATTGACCTCATGGTGAAAAATTAAAAGATATATATGAGTACTCGGTCACTTTTGTAAGGAAGCAGTTGCAGACCCAGATATCATTTGAATTGGGAGGTGCAAAGAGATATCTATATAAAGAGATATCTATTTGCACCAAGGAAATATATTTTATAGCTTCTGGACACCACATAACGAAAAACATTTTTGCTTTATCACATACTACATTGGTGACATTATTAGTATTAAAAATGAAAGATTAGCGCGCGTAAGTCAAGGAGGATACCTCCCGGTGATTTTCCAATGCTTTGTTTTTACTTAATTAAGCTAAATCTAAATGGAATTTGAACCGGGTTACCCTACATGGATTCAGGAATGTATCTTTAAATTCATTCAAATTGTATATGTTCATAAAGTTGTGAAAGTTGTTTCACGTGTAAATGTGAACATTTTTTTTATTTTTATCAGCGAATCAGCTTAATCTATCTCTTGACGCCAGTAAAGACAATTTTATCTCTAAACTAAATAATTATACTGAAAAAATATATTACATGTATACGTGTCGCAAATATGAAATACAAAGAAAGTTTAAAGATACTAACTTTTGTATAAACACATATGATAGACGATGAGTCGAATCAGGTAGATGATCATTTTTATATCAAAATATACCGAAAATGCAAAATACACGTTTTAGTACTCGATAATCAGACCATCAGACGAGTATTCGGTTATATATATACTGATAGTATGAAATAAAAAGGTATTTAATGTCTATATCTCTTTTAGTCAAAACAAACAGGCAGGTACAGCGTAACAGGTACTTGGGCGGATATACTTTCAAACTTGGGTGTATTCAAAAAATTTAAAGTCAGATGAGAATATATTTCCACGTCTCTTGATAATTTAAAGTAGATTTGATGTCTTGTAATGTGTAACACGGAACTTAACTCTTGTTTCTAGGATGGAAATGGTATGTCGTTACAGTGGAATAGAGATGAAAGATGGATGTTATGTAGGTAAGTGGACATTAAGAACTTGATTGCGACATCAGCCTTATTCTGTTTCGAATATTTTAATACTCTTACAAAAGAAAACAACAAGCCATTACATACAAATAATTTCGGGTAATTAAAGCTTATTTAGTGGTTTAATAAAGAAAAATAGAACAGCAATGTCCTCCTCCGCTGATTGTGTGGTTAGGGTTAGATTTTCGGTATCATTGGATCAGCTAAAAATAATTTTAAGAATATATATATATATATATATATATATATATATATATATATATATATATATATATATATATAAATATATATATATATATATATATATATATATATATATATATATACAGTCTAAATCTCGACATTATACTTGTTAACTTGTGGACTGAATATCTTCATTTAAATCAGAACTACTTTGATATATATTTTTCGGTACTGTACCAAAAGATATACATTTTACTTTCATCACACACACACACACACACACACACACACACACACACACACACACACACACACACACACACACACACACACACAAACACACACACACACACACACATACACACTGATAAACACACATACACAGAGAAATACGCACACACATACTGATACACACATGTACAAAGAGAGACAGACACGCACAGACACACACAGACATACTTTTATATACACACATTTACACACATACTGATACAAACTGATACACACACACACACACACACACACACACACACACACACATCTACACTCAGAGAGACACTTGACAAACAGACATACACAGAGGGAGAGAGACAGAAATAAAGAAAGACACACACACAGACAGACTCGCACATACATGTATACACACTGAAAACCAGACATACACAGACAGACATGGACAGACACACACTCCATCCTTTATTAAGACGCACGAGTCCGATGAAGAGCTGTAGCTTTTATGCACGGCAATTCATATTTTCACAATTTTCAAATTTTCAATTTGAGCTCTGCCAATGGAGTCTCATTGACAGAGACGATCGTCTTGAGCATTTCATTTCATCTTGTTTTCGACAATTTGGTATTATGTTTATAATATTAATTAATTGAAATTTTTTCATCGTCAAATTACTTTGAGGGATACGAAATATAGGACAGGCTGAACAATTATAATTAGGTTTCCTATTTTTAAAACTTCTCATTCATTACCCAAATTTTCAAGATGTGTGATTAAGGAAATATTCCATTACAGATTGTCCTGCAGGATATTTGAGGAGTTACACGATCTGTAATTATAAAGCTGGTTCCGGTTGCCTCCAGAACTGTCCGTGTTCATTGTCACAGTATTGTGACACGGAAATGAATTGCACACAACAACCCATCATCAGTAAGTTCTATCGTCGTAATCAAATGTTCTAAAAAATGTAAAATAGCCTGGAAGTGTTGTCTTGTGAGTCTTGTGATACATGTCGTGACCTGCACGAGATTAAATTTTATGTTTTACATCAACATTACAGTGGCTACATTAATCGTTTCTACTTGTCATTATGTCTATGGTAATTCTGCAGCAGTAGTCAAAATCGAACATAAATTAACAAAGCAATTTCTTACTTATGGATTTCTTATTCTCGCACTGGCATTGACACGTGACCAGTTCGTTTTACAAGCAATCACAATATCAGTCTTCATAGCAACTTGAAATAATACTGAATACTTGTAACAATCGACAATGTCGCCCGACAGAACAACAGTCCTCACCGCGAAAGTCTATGCGCCCTGTAACTTCAGAATTGCAAAAACCCTATGCGCTTTGTAGCTTCATAATCTCAAGAAACTCTATGCGCCCTGTAGTTTCAGGATTGGAACCGCATGATCCCAATAATCATGTCCGCATCCATGGCCATGCTGCATCATTTTTATCCCCACGTGAACCAAAATGGTCGCACTAATTTCCACAAGCAACTCGCTATCCTTACAGATTCCCCGTGAAACATAATATGAACTAAGGCATTGCCTTGAAGCGAGTCAGCTTTGTCATTGTAACATTGTAATGAATCATTAAATACATCGGGTAAGGAAAATTACGTGGTTTAGATGCAGACAGTGATTTGCATTCAACGTATGTACAGCTGATTTTCTACTCTTTTACCATAAAGTGCTCGCTTCACTCGCTTAAACTTGTGCTGAAATTGTTGTCCATTTTATAGGTAAGACGTTGTGTTGTTCGAGCAATAAGATGTTGGTAAGCCGACAGAATATATCTAGCTGCTACTTACCCGACTATAACGTGATCGGGCTGTCATATCGATGCTGTTACTAATCCGGCTATTAAGGGGTAGGGATGTCCATTAGACTTAACCACGTTTATAATTCAGCCTATCAGAATAGACATGTTTCTAGGAATCCGTATGCGGAACCTCGTTTGCAATATACCAGTTGAAATATTTTGAAGCCCATAGTACACACTGGAGAACTCTGACTGTAAGAGGGCGCTGTAATTATTTGACTTGACTTAAGATGCAACATTTCTACAATAAAGAGCTCGCTGCGATGCATATTATAACCGAGAAGTGAATTAAATCAACAGTATGATAATCAAAGGATTACTTCGCCCCGCCATCTTATGTAAATCGGACAATATAAATTATGAGTTTACTTTTTTAATTGATTTTAACTTTAAAGAAAAACTAAAAATGAGAATCACTTAAGATACTTATAATACCAAAATAAATGTGTGACGCCGACAAATAAATATAGAATTTTATTCATCGGTTTTATATCTTACAGCGACACAAGTAGCGGATGCAACAACTGAAAACCTTCAAACGAGTATAAAAGAATCATCGAATTCATTGAACTTTCACCTATTGGTGATCGTTTTATTCATTGTCGGATGGAATCTTCTCCTGACAGTTGTTATGCTGAAGGCCTTCATCCGGAAACGGTAATTACAATACTTGTTTCTTATATTGTTTTTCCAAGTAAAGTTTGCCTCGGGTGAGGTAAAATAACACGGGAAACTGATTCCTTCCGAACACATGATCTCATCCAGTATGACACGTTTTTCTCCATGTTGAGATCGTTTTTCAACATCTAGTTTGTCGTCTTCCGATGGACTTGAAGTTTCTTTAGAATTGCTCAATCCGTCGTGGCAGTATTTCTCCCTTTAGATTTATTATTTGTTCTTGTATTATGCCAGTTTATGTTAGAAATCTATTGAAAATTTGAGTTCAACCGATGAAGTATTATATCATTTATCATTCCCCAGCATTGTAACTTTGATTTTATATAAATACCCCTCTCTCTCTCTCTCTCTCTCTCTCTCTCTCTCTCTCTCTCTCTCTCTCTCTCTCTTTGTGACTCTCACTCTGTGACTCTCTCTGACTCTCTTTCTGTCTCTCTCTGTGACTCTCTCTCTCTCTCTCTCTCTCTCTCTCTCTCTCTCTCTCTCTCTCTCTCTCTCTCTCTCTCTCTCTCTCTCTCTCTCTCTCTCTCAACATGGTCACATCACAATACTGATGTTATATGAGGTCACAGAACTTTCTTTTTTTGACATTTTAACGATGAACACTTCATTCCCTATCTATATACTATGTAGAATTAACATTGAACATAGGCTATCCAAAATGAATATACACATTTGTTAGATTAACAATTTACAGGAATAAGAAAGTAAGTATACATATTACGTTAATTCTGTATTTTTTTAAATTTATTGTTGCTTTTTTAGGATGGAGGATAAAAGGCAACCCCAAACAGGTAGTTATATATATATATATATATATATATATACTTTAATGCCACGGATACTGAAAATATTAAATATTATATTTATCAGTGCTAGTGTAATGAATAGATCTATTACGCAAGTCTGACAACCATAGTCTTTCTCCTGTTATTAAAGGGTTTTTTGTAGAATTTGTTGAACTGCTGACACAGTTTCCGGTTGATAACATGAGTAATTTTAAACGGATAGATTCGAAACCGCGTAGGAACGTAAACTGCAATGACAGCTCAGACAAGTTCGATAGACAAATCTTTTCGCCTGCTATTTATAGAGCTATGGGTCTTTGTAGAGAAATGCCGACACAGCTTCCGCTAAATATGTTCATAATTTTTTACAGATTAATTTGCAACTTCATAGGAATGTTAATTACAGAAATGATCATTTGATCCAAACTGCTCATTCGGCCAATGGCGGCATTTACCGATTTGTGGAACCCGTGTCCAGTCTTATGTCGAGAGGGGGGTGGGTAGAGGAGAGAGTCTGGTTATGATGTTACCAGAAAGATACCACAGATTTTCCGCAAGTAAACTGGGAAACGTTCTCACAAAATCAGCTAGGGGACTCTAATCGGCGCTTGCTTGAAGGTCCCAATACGTTTAGAAGGGAATTTGCTGCTGCTGCTACTACCACCAGTTTTACTTGTATACATATTACCATTGTCATATCAGCCTCGTCTGCAATTATCGTTATCACTATATTATATTTAACAATTACCCCTACCTCTAGAGGAACAAAATGGTAGTATCAATTAATCTTGAGTACATATTTTGACCTGCTCTAGGTACTGGTGCACATACAACAAATATCTGACACTTTTGTTTTATGAAAGGTCCTAAGTCTTAGACTTAGATTTATGACAAGTGGCTTAAAACCACTTTACATAGATTTATGACAAGTGTCTTAAGACCAAATCAGGTTAAGTCTTTTTGACTACCCAGAGGCTGTGCATACACCTAACTTAATTTTGTATGTGTCATGATTTATCTTTGTAAATGTAGTAGGTAACAATACTCATAACTTATCAAAATCTTATTTGAAAATATGCAAAATACATGAAGGCTTGAGGGTAGCCTTAGACCAAATAAGGTAAATATGCAAAATACCTGAAGGCTTGAGGGTAGCCTTAGACCAAATAAGGTAAATATGCAAAATACCTGAAGGCTTGAGGGTAGCCTTAGACCAAATAAGGTAAATATGCAAAATACCTGAAGGCTTGAGGGTAGCCTTAGACCAAATAAGGTAAATATGCAAAATACCTGAAGGCTTGAGGGTAGCCTTAGACCAAGTAACGTAAGAATTACGACTTAGGACTTAAGTCCTTGGTAAATCGGGCCCCTGACTCCCAATGTGCATTTTGACGTCATTCTATTGTGACGTCTTAGCTTTGATTTTATGGAAAAAAAATCTAGCAAAAAGTGATCGTGTAGGGCCGTTCCCGAAAGGTAAATTCTACAGATTTGAGCATTATAACTTTGGTATTATGTTAATTATATTAACTTTACTCAGGTTTAATTGCAAAATATATAATTAATACAATTGATCATAACCGGTAATTGATTTAGATTACTGCATATATATTATGAGTATTTTGGGAAGAACTCGCTTGTTCATTGTAGGTATTTATTCGTTTTCCTATCAAAGATAAAATTTGAACTCTTGTAAAAAAAATGTTCATCACAATCGTCAATTAAATCATATCAGGACTTGAAACAGTTACTACATCACTTATATTCACTATCCACATGCGTTTAAAGTATGGATACAGAAATACACGAAATCATGGTTTAATGTAAAACACACACTGTTCGAGAGGAAATTCTCCCCAAAACTGGACTGTAGTTGGCAATTTACAACAACACAATATACTGTTACATTGTCTAGACATCATATTATATCCTATATACATGACAGTGGTATGTTGAAACAGAAAAACCTATAGCATGTGTAAGTCAACGGAACGACCTTGACTTTCAATTTCTATATCGAGCGTTTGTCGAGGAAACAGGTGCTTCATGTCGAATAAAAGTGGTTATGTAGAGATATAAAAACCCTATAGGAATTGTAGAAATAACAGATCTGATTAGTGTTGGTTGAACGCAATTTGATTTTCTTTTCACTCTTAAGGTTTTTTTTCTAATTGTTTCATTTTGAACACTGTAACTCATTCATTCATATGGTTTATATATTTGTTGTTGTTGTTATTATTGTTGGTGTATTTGTATGTAACTTGAGCAAAGCAACAACACTTGCTATTTGGCATTACTTCTTACTTTTTACAATTTGGTTTGTCTATGTTTGTTTATTGTTGTTTAACGTCCCACTCAAGAATATTTCACTCATATGGAGACGTCACCAAATGCCGGTGAAGGGCTTCAAAATTTGGCCTATGCTTGGCACATACAACCATTGAGCAGTGAGGGGTCTTAAACGTGCCAACACGTACTGTGACATGGGACCTTAGTTTTTACTGTCTCACCCGAAAGACAGGAAACCAACCTGTCGCCGGCGGACTCGAACTCACGACCTTACGATCCAGAGTCGAGCGCGATACCGACTGAGCCAGGCCGGCTCTACAATTTGGTAAGATTCATACACGATTAGACACAGTTAAGATAGGCATGAACACCATATCTATTGGGGGTTATTATTTCGTTATGCCCATATTATGCTCTAAAAATTTAGGGTAATATCGAAGGTCAAAGATGATTTTATATGCATTTTATTTTTGTCGTACAGGTATGCAAAGGGAGGTAACCGAATTACGTGCAGATGAATACGAGCTTCCTATCATCCCATCGGAGAGACCGGAAAATAATGTTTACACAGGAATCGGACTTGCATGAAAAACACTTGCTTTCTTAAAAGCGTAATGGATTTGTACAGATGAATTAAAAAGCATTTGAATTTGAATTATGTTTTCTACTAATTTTAGACCATGAAGCTAGGGGGGTCCTTATGATAGAATACGTTTACGATCATAAGCATAATTATGCAACTAAGGAAAAAATGTATTATTTCATGCGAGAAAAATGAAAATAATTTAATTGCAAAATACACTGTAAGTCAATAAAAAGAAATATCAACAATATTATTATATGTATATACATGTGGATTATCAAGTTTTTTCTCTTGTAAATACGATTAATTGCTTTCTTCTACTGTGCAATATGAAGTGAAATATGTGAACCGTCATTTAATTTGTTTGTTTTTTATTTATTGTTGTTTAACGTCCCACTCAAGAATATTTTACTCATATATAAACCTCACTTAATGCTGGTGAAGGGCTTCCAATTTTGGTCTATGCTCGGTACTTACGAATATTGAGCAGTGAAGGTTTCTTAACGTACCGACATCTACTGTGATACGGGGAGAGGGGGGCTCGGCTTTTACTGTCTCATCCGATGGACGGGTAACCAACCTGCCGCGAAGTCACAACCTTACGATCAAGAGTCGAGCGCGCTACGGGCTGAGCCAGGCCGGCTCCATATAATTTGTAATAACAAATCACCTTTTCATCTATTTTTGAATGTTTGTTGACAGTTTTTTTTCTGTTTAAAGGTTTTGAATGTTTTCTTTGTTTTTTTTGTGTCACGTTTAAATTACGAATGTGAACATAAACGTTTTGCTCTAAGAAATTTTTGTTCACATGATTTCATTTCCTCTACACTGTTTTCATTATATGCGTCATTCACTCAAAGAGTGGTGTCCATTATATATGTTAAATATAAAACACACACAAACACATACACACACACATACATACACACATACATACACACACACAAACACACACACATACATACACACAAAACATATACACACATACATACACACACAAACACATACACACACATACATACACACACATACATATACACACAAACACATACACACAAACACATAAGCACATCCACAAACACATGCACACACATACACACAAACACACACGCAAACACATACACACACACATAGATACACACAGAAACACATACACACAAACGCACACACAAAAACACACACACAAACACTATATATATATATATATATATATATATATATATATAATATATATATATATAATATAACTATATATATATATATATATATATATATTGTACATTTGTATAACCTATACATACTATAATAGTGATTTTGGCGGGAATTTTTTATTCAGAATGTTGTAATGCATTTACATTGTTTACTCTACATTTTGTGAAATCTCATATCATTGTAAATAAAGCTTACAAAATAATGAACATCACATATTTTTTGTTATCAGCGATGTTGTTGTATTGTTGTTTAACGACCCAGGGGCGTGCTCGGTAAGTTCATTTAAGGGTTGCTCACACTTGGCGGACATCATATGCCCCGGGGGTGGGGTGGGATATAAATGCAGGAGATTGCAATATTTAAAGATTGGATTGTGATACAGTAACCGAACTTGGACTGTAAATTCATCACAGAGTTGCTTACATTTCACTGACATCACCTGCCCATGGGTGTGTGAGGTTATTTTATTTGCCAGTATAAATATTTTTTGGGACTGGAGCCATATGTGTTTCACAAACACAGCTTGTTATAGCGCAACATTTTGTACATACACAAGATGTAAATAAAACCAAAGTAATTATGCTCAAGACGATCATTTGTAAATTAGACTTCATCAGCTGAGCTCCAATTTAAAACGGATTTTCTAAAGTGAAAGTGGTATCATACAGGACCAAATAATAAATCAAAAAAGTACTACTAGCCAAGAGTAACCATTGTAAAAAAATGACTGTCTTAGTTTTTGGAGAACATAGAATTTAAATGGTGTTACCAGTGCTAAATATGATTTAGTATAAGATTATCAGCTGGTACCGAAATACCAAGTGCTAGATTTATGTATACCCTCGGGGACTCAAACGGTCCATCAGCAGTGGCAACGACCTAGTAGTTATAAATATTATAAACATAATACCGAAGTTATAATGCAGTGATTTAATTCAAAGGAAATACTAAACACATATTTGTCAATTTACTTAGTAAGTATTATAAACATGATACCAAGTTATAATGGTCAAGACGATATCGTTTCTGTCAATTAGACTTCATCAGTTGAGCTCCAATTTAAAAAGTATGTGTATTTTCTAAAGGGAAAGTGGCATTATACAAGGCCGAATAATATCTCTAAAAGTGTAGCCGAAATCCGTCTAAGAGTAAACACGGTACAAAATGATTATCTTAGCTTTAGAACATTTTTTGAATTTAAATGTTTTAGTGTTAACAGTGCCAAATATTATTTTAGTATAAGATGAACAGCTGATTTTGATGAATTACAAACAAATGTTTACGAATATGGCACGAGGATGGAATTTGAATTTTAAATGGTGTTTAACGTCACATTCAATATTTCACTTGTAGAGTAGATAACGCGGTTGCAAAGTACCCGAGAAGAGACCACTGGCCTTCCGTAAAGTAAACTGGCAAACTTTCTCACAAAATCAGCCGAGGTTCCAGCGGAGTTCAAACCTGTGCTGACCAGAAGTGAGAAGCGTCATCGTTCAAGTCCAGATCCGGTCACGGACCCCCAATAAAATTTATCACGCTTCTTCTCTCAAGGGTATATGTTGGAAATAGTTAATTTATATATGCAGGGCACAAATATAAAAAAAATCTCAGATACCAAAGTATAAAATAATAGAATTTCCAGGACATAGATACAAATCCGGTAAAAATGGACAAACACGGACCTCTGGAAACCAAGAGGTGGGATCAGGTGCAATGGAGGTGTAAGCATCCCCTGTTGACCGGTCACACCCACTGTGAGCCCACAGACAAGTCCAATGAAACACGTGAGGAGTGAATCCTCGTCACAATTGGTACAGACATCTCAATAACTACCACCGAAAAGGCAACTCAACATTTCTCCCAACGAAACAGATTAATCGGAAATGAGACTATTATACTGACCGTTGACATTAAACGCAGTTTTCGATATCCCTGTGTCAATAATTTGTCAGTGAGTAGTTTACCTCTGTATATGAAATCTTCATATGTCGTACACACCCTGGTATAGCGGATCATTTGTGAAATATAAACTCCATATGAGGGTGATTGAAGGATATTGTTACTTAAATGTGGATAATTTACGATGGGAATGCCGAGATCGTCGCGTTTGTCGTATAACTTAGTTGCTGATTTCCCGTCTGTGTCTATATGAAGTAAAATGTCTAAATATGAGACGTGTGTATTTGATTCTGTTGTATCTTTAAATTACTAATTCGCTGGGATATATCGCATTGACATATGTATGAAAATTGTCATTATTAATTTACAAAACGTCGTCGATATATTCAAATGTCAAATTAAAAGACACCGCTAACGTTTGTTTTCTTCTTTTGAAGTATTTGAATTGTCCTTGTTAACACGAATTCAATAGATAGATAAAGTGATTTTTAAACTTAAATATACGTACATCTACATTCCATGGTAACAGAATTTAACGAATTGTTATCTTATTCGTCTTTTATCTTTACTAAATGTGGATATAACTAACGTATTTCATTTAATTTGACAGTGGACTCACTGTGGTTGTGACCGATTGATAGGGGATGCTTACTCCTCTTTGGCACCTGACCCCACCTCTTGTTTTCAAGAGGTCCGTGTTTGTCTATATTGTTACCAGATTTGTACCTATATTCTGGACATCCTAATGTCCTAATGATTTATACGTTGGTATCTGAGATATTTTTTATATTTATACATACTTTAATTTTGAGTTGCCTTGGACGCTGCACCGTACACAAGAGTAAAGTTATGTACGACAGACACTAGTTAAGAGAGAGAGAGAGAGAGAGAGAGAGAGAGAGAGAGAGAGAGAGAGAGAGAGAGAGAGAGAGAGAGAGAAAGAGAGAGAGTATAGGAGAGAGAGACAGACAGACAGACAGACAGAGACACACAGACAGAGACAGAGAGAGACAGACAGAGAGAGACAGAGAGAGATTTAGTGTCATATTTTTACCATTTTCGAATCTCTGACGGTCAGAGAGAGAGGGCACTAGCTCACAAATTCGTAAAAAGAACATACCGGCACAATATTCGGGGTTGTCAGACTTGTTTGGTGTTGAATCAGATACTTTTCCTGACAAAAGGATAAACCAGACTTAAAAAAAAGTAAGATTCACATTCAATACTGGTTAATTTCTTTTATCCCTTAAGTCACAATTGGAATCTTCCATTTCAAAACGCATTAAATTCCAGTGTCGGAATTCAGGAGTGTATAATTTAAAATCAAAACTTTATAATCTACAGTATGAACTTGTTCACTCCCAAATCATGACATTAGATTTAACTATCTATTTATTTGGGTGAGTCTAAAAGCGAACACGGGGTTCAGGAATTAATAAACAAATTTCGTAAAATATATATTCCACTAGCATTATTTACATTACATGTCATCAGGTCGATAACCCCTGTCAACATAGCGGATTCAGTAAATTGAATATATACAAGTTATATCAACTTCAGTGGGAGTTATGCCTCTTTGATCACTAGAAAATATAACAATGAGAAAGTTTACCTGTTTATTTATGGAAGGTCTGGCAATGCACTCTTAGAACTGAGAAATTGTTTGGTGTGGCTTAAACATTATTGCAAAATTAAAAAGAAACATAGGAAATATATTTACAGTAAATTAAAAAGTTACAATTTTACTCTGATGAATTAGATAAAATATAAGCGTAATAATGTAAGTAATTTCTTAATTGATGTAGTTATTGGCCTGCTCGTATGCTGCTTCTCAAATCCGATTCCTTCCACTCTGCATATAACTACCTGTTTGACAATGTTCTTTATCCTTCATCCTAAATAACAAGTATAAGATGGTATCAATATCTACACATGTTCAATATCCAAACATTTACTGACATAATATGACATCTGCACATATTCAATTTTTTCTACCTCATGAATGGAGAGAGAGAGAGAGAGAGAGAGAGAGAGAGAGAGAGAGAGAGAGAGAGAGAGAGAGAGAGAGAGAGAGAGAGAGAGAGAGAGAGAGAGAGAGAGGAGAGAGAGAGATATTTCATATAACACAATAAGATATTGACAACAACAAATAGACAAAGGACATAACAATTCACCATATCACACTTTGATGCTATTACTTAAAGGAACACCTGAATTTTTTTATTTGTCGGTCAATTTCTGTAGTGAATTACTCTTTCATCCAGTGCATATAAGCTCACTAACCATGTGAAGTTGCTTAATTTTTGCAAAAAAGGGGATATGATCCAGTTAGCTTTTAATAAAAATATGATTAATAATATATTTATATTATGATTAATAATATATTAATATTGTATATTTATATAATATTTGGAGGGCCTCTGCACAGGTATAGCCTTTGTGTTAAAAAAAAATATTATTTTGGTACGGAAGTAAATGAAAATAGGGTCTACATAGTATTTGTTTTTAAATCTTTCCTTTTCAGTTTTGTGTTTTGTTATTACATTGTGAATATTTTGGAAATGACAAACGCGGACATGTACTAAGGAGACCGTTACTACGCAAAAAAGTCTGATATTTGTCTGCTTTTCTAAATAATATAAACATAATAAGAATGTTATAATGCCCAAGACGATCGTATCGAAATAATACCTCGATCAAAATTACTGACATTTTGTTATACATAGCGATAAGAAGTGTTTTTAAAAATATTCATCTCCGTTCTCATTTATGGCTAATCCGTATATTGTCGTAAACCAAATGTTGCTGAAATGGTCGTGACTAATATATTTAGAATGATGACACATGAAAAAAAAACAACGTAGGGGCGAAAAGTGGAGTAAGTTATAATCGGTCCGGACGATGATGATGATGATGATGATGATGATGATGATGATGATGACGACGACGATGATGTTGACGATAATGATGATTATGATGATGATGACGACGATGACGATGATAATGATTATAATGATGATTATGATGATGAATCCCACAAAATACCGTATTCGAATGTGCATTAAATATTGCACAACAACAATACAATTTATACAGATATATCTTAAAAAGTACATAATGTAATATCAGTTAAGTGACATTTCTCCTTCACAAACACGTTTGATGCCGTGCTATAGTGTTATACAGTGAAAGTGCTGGCTTAAATATATATATTTAGTCACGAAAGTAACCGCGGTCAATCACTGACAATATATTGAAAGGCCTGAGAACATATCAATATTACAATCTATAACACCGTGTGGATGTCTCATGTAGACGAGCCCTCACTGCCCTAGCACCTCACAGGTCTTAATTCGAGGGATGTGACCTACAGCCGGTGACCTGTTCATTGATTAAAAAATAACAAATAAACAGAAATGTGTATGAAATTAGAAACTACCGAATAGAAAATTAGCACTACTTCACACTAACAGGTTGTTATATCTCTCTCCAGTGGCTGTATAAATGAAGCTGCAGTTAGTTAAATATAAACAAAATGACCAACAGGGCTGAGCCCGCACTGCTATTGTAATAAAAATGTTTGTACATGAAGTTGCATCAAGCCAGTTGTTGGCAATAAAAATAATTGGAAGGAAAGGTGGTCCGATATTGAAGTCTTTTACGCTTTTGGGTTAATTACTTACAATCTACATATTGATGTTGTATTTGAAGAGAGATACAAATTTGATGCAATTACGTGAGTACTAAAGTTCCATACTACGTAAGTATTCAGTTATGGTAGAAACATATTCAACAACTCGGGGAACCTCGTGTCTTTACAACTTTTGAAAATGAACTAACTCGAACACGTTGTAGTATTTTTATTTCTATAATCACTGAGACACCTACAACGGTCATTATTCTGACAAGTGGACCGGACCAAACATCACTGCCACGCATGAGCCTTATGGAAAACATGTTGTAGTTCAGTCCGTCTGTCTACTCTCGTGCCTGTCTTCCCGTCAACATTTTGCTCATAACACAATAAATTGAGTAGCACTCAACATATAATTTTCATATTTCATACATAAACGAGGAATGGTGAGATGAAGTTGTCTATATAGAACTTAGATGTTAATCGGTCGAATTGTAAGGTAAATATTTAAATTAGACTTATAATTAACTTTGGTGGCCATAATTTGAATGCATTAAGATATCACATAGAATATTTTTGTTAAACCCTGTTGTATGATACAGGTCAATCACGTTCTGACCTTTATATATATAAAATGCCTTTCGGAGTTTTTTTTTCCAATCTGTTGAACCACAAGAGGCGGAGGTTTCAAACGTGTGCATGACTAACTGATACATCCCTTGCTGTGTTGCTCAAAGACCGACACCATGACCGTGTTCGTAATGCATGTTTTTGGTATTACGCCGCCGAATTAACAAATAGTATGAAATAAGCCTTTCATCATGATTTGATCACTTGTTAAACCAATGAATCACAGACAGTGGCTATGACAATTTTAGAGCTTGTATATCTACTTGTTCAGTGATATATAGATGCATTATCAATAGGGCGCCGACAATAATCATATGCTTTAAAAACGAGTATGTCTGTTTAAAAGGGACCATGACAAATCGAGTAGCTGGAAGTTCTAGAGAAATACTAGAGCCTCTGACCTTGGCGTACTGATATATCTAACACTACACAAGTGTCATAAAATTACCGAGAGATAAAAATATTGATTGATATAATTTTTAAGTTCAAAATACAAGATGAGTTTTCCGGGTTGGGACCATACATTGGCACTCGCTTAAGCGTTTTAAAATGCACAATTGATCTGTTGTTATTCGTTTATAGTACAATTTTAAACACACGGGACAAAAAAGTATGAGTTTTCATAAACGAATTAGCTTGATGTTTGGAATAACATTTACAAGGTAGGATTATATATATATATATATATATATATATATATATATATATATAATATATATATATATATATATATATATATATAGATATATATATATATATATATATATATATATATATATATATATACTTCGTGGGATTTGATATTTATCAACAATATAAAATTGAAATTGAAACATGAGTTAATGTTATGTACAGATAGTTGTATAGTTATATGGGCATATACAACACTTTCAATTACGACAAATATTTCAGGCTTCTGATGTCATGTCCATATGGCAAGATATTGTCAGAGGAAGGATCTTGTGTACGTAAGTAGACATTGTAAACATTAGAGTACTTTTAATTAAAAAAGATGCGACACTGTGAATAGATGCATTAAGGTATTGTTATTAAATATATATTACGATATCTATTTCACAGGTTTAAAGAATATTACCGTTTGAGTACAAAATAAAACATTATGAGACTCATCTTTCTTTCATTTTTGTTAAAAGCAAACTTCAATAGTATAAATGACTTGGAATGATTTCAGTAGAATGATCAAGTTCCCATCGTTCAATTAATATCTTAAATGTATCGTGCGTTTTACAAATTACCATTGTGTCTTAAGTTAGATGAAGGTAGAAGCAGTTCCTGATAAGAAATATCAAGTTAAAAGTCATTGATATAGCTAATGCAGAATATGTTAAGTTTGGTTACTTATTATTCAAAACTTCATTATTAAAGAAAAGTATACCTAATTCATTACAGACTGTCCTGCAGGGTATTTTGGCCACAATTGTTCTAAAGTTTGTTCTAATATGACATATGGCATCGGTTGTGGCAATATTTGTCTTTGTTCTCCAGAGTATTGCGACCCAGCGATAGGATGTATACAGCAGCCCACCACCAGTAAGTACTATCAATATTATAAATCGTCATCGTATTGGGGAAATCTAAGGACACATTTTCTTTTTGAAACGAATTTGACTTGAAAGAAAGCTAAATTGTTACTTCTCATAAAGGTAATTGAATAATGCCGACACGTCATTATGAATTAATCTATGTTACAGCGATAGAAACAACAAAAACAGAAACCCGTTTAACAGATGTGAAAGGGCCGCCGGTACAAACCGATCCAGTGACCTTTAACCTATTGATGATCGTTCTTGTCATTGTGGGATGTCATTTGCTTCTGACTGTCATCAGAGTGCTTCGAAAATGGTAAAAATATGATAGTGATCTCTCTCTCTCTCTCTCTCTCTCTCTCTCTCTCTCTCTCTCTCTCTCTCTCTCTCTCTCTCTCTCTCTCTCTCTCTCTCTCTCTCTCTCTCATTTATGTTTTAGACAAGCGCAAATAAAAAAAAAATATACAAAAATACTTTAAGTCCATTGATATTTGTCGATGCAATAAATTCAATGATGCAAATGAACATCATATTAGATCAGCAAATGTTATATGATTGAATTGTTTTATATATCAGATCAACGTGTATCAAAAGTCTTATAATACCCTTACCTAACAGTCAGACAAAATACCCTGAGTAAACAAAAACAGGAAATTTTAAAAATGTCCTTAACCTAATTAGTTTAGATAGAGGATGTTTAGATGCCGTAAGAATTGTTTAAATGTGTGGATATTGAATAATTCTGTATGTTCATACCATCGTTTTTTTTTTCTTTGTTTAGGATAAAGGATAAAAATGGGCGTCGTCAAACAGGTAGTTATATATCACCATTTTTACAGATATGTTTTACAATTATTGTAAAATCTATATAACCTGGTGGTGTGAGTTCCCGGAATCCTTTCCGGACCTAGATAACTTTAAATTTTAGGTGGTAAAGCATAATGAAACTAATATATAACTGGCAAGAGTAATCGTTCGTTTTTGTCACCATACCTACAAATATCCAGTGAGGAATAAAACCTTTTCCTCCCTCCTTCCTTACATTAACCGAAAAGTGATTAGAGGCATGCGTATGATAATCAAAAGGTAACTCCGACCCGCCAAGTAATTTGAATCAATACTGCTTAAAACATTAGCGGAGCGAGTGGTATATATATATATATTATTTGACCTTGTATGCTACCACTTTCTCTTTAGAAGATCTATTTACAATTTTACAATTGATGCTCGACAGGATCGAGTCTGATTGACAGAAACGATTGTCTTGAACATTATAACTTTGCTAATATGTTTATTACATTTATTTCGGGTGTCTGATAAATTTAGAGGACAAAATTAAACAAATGCAGAATTATTTAGCGAAATACATATTTGGGAACTCATTTATGTTCGAATACTGTAAGCTTCAAAATCCAATAAACTCTTGTACTACGGAGAGAAGTTATATATCTTGAAAAGTCTAAAACATAAAACGAAAATCAAAAGCAACGTCGCTTTTATGAGGGGAACCTGTCATTAAATGCCATATATATTTCACAACTACAGATTTGTGCCGTATATAAAGGGTTCGAACCCTATCCTGGTCCTGATGAGTTTGAGTAACCATGTTTTTTCCGTATATGTACTTTATATATTAATTATTTACGCAGAAATTATCATCAAAAGTTGTTACTAAACACTAATTAACTTGTTTCATTCATACACTGGCCAGGTCATAATACTAAATTTCAGATGAAGTGGTCTGTCTTTCTTTCAGGAAAAGTAACCGATTCGTCACCCATGACGTCATCCGACAAGCCCGATAAACACGAAGGAAGTGAAGGTATTTTCCCTGCTAGACTTTTAACATATTTTTTATCTATATTTGCATATAGTTTAAATTAATTGCTTATTATCAATGGCTAGACTTACTTCTAATGCAGTGTAAACATATGGTATCAGACATCTAAAATAAAATCTTAAGGAAAGTAAATTTTGCTCTGTCTGTGGTATAGCCGCCTATGTCGGGAATTTAGTGAAAATATAATACACTGTTAGATATGATTACTTAGATTGAATACTAATAATGGTGGTCACGCAGAATTAGAAAATATCTTACGAGATACAAGTTAACCAAAAGATCCATGATTTCTGATTTTATTATGTCGTTTATCAAGGGAACAGGTGCTACATGTATCATATATGTATCATATATGTTTAATGTTAAATATAAAACAGTATAGCAGTATTGAATCTTTCTTCATGTTGGACTTTGACATTCATAAAAAGCAGTTGAAGTTTTGCATCAATTGAAGTTCGGAGTATTTTAGATTTAATCTTTTAAATTTTTTGTTAAACATTTTACGTTTATTTGATTTCCTGCAGCTTGTAAATCAAAGAAATAAATTCATGTGATTGAATATATATATATATATATATATATATATATATATATATATATATATATATATATATATATATATATATATATATAATATATATATATATATATATATATACGGTTGGTCACTTCAAAGAAAGGTTAGCTCAAATATCTAAATGGGGTTCTCATCAAGTATTTTTCAGATTTGGGTTCTTAAAATCTATATAATATTAATTAATATATAATATTTAATATTTGCAGGGGATTAATATTCATTTCTGCTTTACTTGCTTCTGAATTTAACTTATTTTAAGGTCTCTAACACTACATCATTGTTTTCCTTGTCTTACAGGTATTGAAGGGGAGATAATCGAGCTGCATTCAGACTATTATGAGCCTCCAATCATCCCAACGGAGAGACCGGGAAATAATGTTTACACAGGAATTAGAATCGTTTAAACCGCACTTGCCTTAATTCAAGTTATATTGTATTGTGCACATGGATAAAACATGCCAGCAAATGTATTTTTCTAGAAGTATTGATATCGTCTAACCTTAACGCCGTACTCTCAATGAGACAGCGTTTTATGGTTTTACGGCTGTACCCAAAATCACACACCTAAGAAAGAGCTTATTTGGTAATGGGTGAAAAGACAAGCATTCATGATGTATACATCTGCAACACTCTGAATATCAATGTTCAGTTCACAATGCTTGCAGTAAATAAAGATACATTTTGTTGTTTTCGTGGATTGTAAATCGATATGTCTAAGCGAAGAATTGAAAAAAAAAGTAATCTTCGTACAAAGACAGATCTACAGTATGTCACATATGGCCGCTAAATTTCCCATTTTTATCAAAAATAAACAAACAGAAATTGGATATACCGTGAATAGAGATCAAGTTGATAAGAAGTAGACTACCCCAGAGGTTAATTTGGTTGGAAATGAAAGCGGTTCATCGACTTTACATTTAGTTATGTTACTGATGTCCATTATGTACAAGCGGTTTGCACACATTGGTACTTTAAGTTGGCAACTGCATTAGGATGTATATTTATAAACATCAGAAGAGAAGTTATCAATACTAGAAAAAAATGCTTTCAAACTTTGAGTTGAATATTGCAATTAGAGTATATTAGAATTTTGTAATAAAATACATTTGAAAAATGTTTGAAACTGTCGTTCAAGTGAGTTTTGATAATCAGCAATCAAGTCCAACATCATCGATGGTAGTGAATGCATGCATACTTTCTGTCTGTCTGTCTCTCATGTCTACCGTTTTCCATGAATATTGTGGTACTCTCTCTCTCTCTCACTCTCTCTCTCTCTCTCTCTCTCTCTCTCTCTCTCTCTCTCTCTCTCTCTCTCTCTCTCTCTCTCTCTCTCTCTCTCTCTCTCTCTCTCTCTGTGTCGGTCTGTCTGTCTCTCTATCTCTCACTCTCGCTCTCTCTGTGTGTCTCTCTCTGCGTCTCTCTGTCTGCCTCTCTCTGTCTGTCTCTCTCTGTCTGTCTCTCTGTCTCTCTCTCTGTCTGTCTGTCTGTCTGTCTGTCTGTCTGTCTGTCTGTCTCTCTCTGTCTGTCTGTCTGTCTGTCTGTCTGTCTGTCTCTCTCTCTCTCTCTCTCTCTCTCTCTCTCTCTCTCTCTCTCTCTCTCTCTCTCTCTCTCTCTCTCTCTCTCTCTCTCTCTCTCTCTCCCTCCTCTCTCTCTCTCTCTCTCTCTCTCTCTCTCTCTCTCTCTCTCTCTCATTTACTGGACGATTATTTTCACTGAATATTTTATTAGATTTGTATGCCACACTCTTTTTCCTGTTGTTTTCCATGAATATTGTGGAACTGTTGTATACTCTCTCTCTCTCTCTGTCTCTCTCTGTCTCTCTCTCTAACTCTCTGTCTCTCTCTGTGTCTCTCTCTCTGTCTCTGTCTGTCTGTCTCTCTCTCTGTCGGTCTGTCTGTCTCTCTATCTCTCACTCTCGCTCTCTCTATGTGTCTCTCTCTGGGTCTCTCTGTCTGCCTCTCTCTGTCTGTCTCTCTCTGTCTGTCTCTCTCTGTCTGTCTGTCTCTCTCTGTCTGTCTGTCTCTCTCTCTCTCTCTCTCTCTCTCTCTCTCTCTCTCTCTCTCTCTCTCTCTCTCTCTCTCTCTCTCTCTCTCTCTCTCTCTCTCTCTCTCTCTCTCTCTCTCTCTCTCTCTCTCTCTCTCTCTCTCTCTCTCTCTCTCTCTCTCTCTCTCTCTCTCTCTCTCTCTCTCTCTCTCTCTCTCTCTCTCTCTCTCTCTCTCTCTCTCTCTCTCTCTCTCTCTCTCTCTCTCTCTCTCTCTCTCTCTCTCTCTCTCTCTCTGTCTCTCTCTCATATACTGGACGATTATTTTCACTGAATATTTTAGTAGATTTGTATGCCACACTCTTTGTTCCTGTTGTTTTCCATGAATATTGTGGTACTGTTGTATACTCTCTCTCTCTGTCTTCTCTGTCTCTCTGTCTCTCTCTGTCTCTCTCTTTGTCTCTCTGTCTCTCTCTCTCTCTGTCTCTCTCTCTCTCTCTCTCTCTCTCTCTCTCTCTCTCTCTCTCTCTCTCTCTCTCTCTCTCTCTCTCTCTCTCTCTCTCTCTCTCTCTCTCTCTCTCTCTCTCTCTCTCTCTCTCTCTCTCTCTCTCTCTCTCTCTCTCTCTCTCTCTCTCTCTCTCTCTTAGGCATCTTGGCGAAAACAATCAGCAACATCTTTGGCATGAGTCTTAAAAACATCTCCCCTTTATTACTACTAAGATTTATATACAGTTACAAAAGTATATATTTTATTCTTATATGTGAAAATTGCTTGATAAACACATTGTGGTAATGATTCACATACGATTGATAAAGTAAATCTTTATTTGTATATGCATACCGCACTGGGCCCGTCCATATTTTATCAAAATATATGTAACTATAAAGCTTTGTGTTTCTGTGTACAGGTCTTATTTGTTCTATTCTCTTTTTCAAGTAGTAAAAGTAGAAGAAAAAAAACTGAAATAATGTTTTCCGGTTAACACAGTTTTTGCCAATTTAAGCGAGACGTGTCTCTAGTATTGTACATCAGATATACCAGGGTCTGTTCAACGTACACTTTCATACAGAGAATACAGAGACAAAAACTCCGATGATATTGTGGAGGAAGTTTACTACGAACTGTACTATGAATAGGACATGGTTATAGAGGATACTAAGTTTATTGATGACTTTAGAATTTCTCATTTCTGACTCAATTTTTATATTATAACAAAACAGATTTTGTTAACAAAGCCACTAACCAAAGTTTCCATGGTTGTAAATTGAATATATAACCACTTTACAATGGCATGTGGTTATTGTGGTGAAATATCATTTATATTGAGCCATTGAGAGCATCGGGCTTTAAGATGAAAATCGGGTTATCCATCAGTCTGTCTGACTACCCGACCGTCTGTCTTTCTGTCCGTAAACACATTAGTTATGAGTAGTCCTCAACATATAGCTTTAACATCTCAAACAAAGGTGCAGGATAATGAAACATAGACGCCTACATAGAATTTACCGATTTGGCGATACGTCAACTGCCATACTATTGAAACACAAGAAACGCAGGCTTCAAACATGTCGTACATGTCCGACTAATGTATCTCTTGCGACCATTGTCAAAGAAAGATACTTATCTTGTCAGTTACCTTATTCTTAAAGAGGCTTTTTGTATTAGGTTCTCGAATCAACAGATAGTCTATTGCCTTCAGGATTTTGTATATCTGCTTGGTCATCGATATAAAGATGTATTACCAGTGAGTCGGCGACAAAAATAATCGCGGTTTTAAAACGAATAGCTGGCAATTTTACCTCTAGAGAAATACTATAGCCTCTGACCTTGGCGTACTGATAGATCTAACACTAAACAACGGTAAAAAATTACCAAGAGATAACAAAATATATTGCATGACATTTTTTTTATTTTCAAAATGATACAAGACGAGTTTTCCGGCTTTTAGATATACATTGATACGTACTTAAGCGTTTTAAATTGCATAACTGATATGTTGTTATTTGTATATATTGCATTTTAAAACACACTGGACAAACAGTATGACCATTCAACAAATATTTAGCTTGGTTATTGGAATAACATTTACAAGGTAGGATTATACATACACACACATATATATATTTATATCACTATTAAATAGTGTTATGTAATTTTGTAAATCTTGTGTGGGATTTTCATTCATTGGATTAGGCACTATATAGTTGAAATTGAATCGCAGGTTAATGTTATGTACACATTCTTATATGGGTATATACAATGATTTCAATTATGAAAAATATTGTAGGTTTCTGATGTCATGCCCATATAACAAAATGAGAGCAGAGAATGGATCTTGTATCGGTAAGAAGACATTACATATACTGTGGCACTTTTGATTAAATAGGGCGCGGCACTGTGTATAGATACATTAATATAATGTTATCAAATATATTGCGAAATGTATGTAACAGGTTTATACGGTACTTTCGTACCAACACACATTTAAACTGTCAGAGAATCATTTTCATTTCATTTTGATTAAAGCAAACTGGAATAATATAAATCACATGGAATGATTTCAGTAGAATGATAAAGTTGAAATAATTTAAGTAAATTCCTTAAATGTATCACAAGTTCTTTACAACTTAATTTGTTCAGTACTTTATGACCATTGAATCTTAAGTTAGACTAGCGAAAAAAAAACATATTATGATATGAAATATCAAGTCAAACGTCTTTGATATACTTAATTCTAAGTTTGATGATATTGTTTCTTGATTAAAGTGTCATTGTAAATGATAACACTAGGAATTCATTACAGACTGTCCTGCAGGATATCATGGTAAAAATTGCTCTCACATCTGCGACTATAACACGTATGGTGTCGGTTGTCAAGAGCAGTGTTGGTGTTCTTCGACGGAGTATTGTGACCACAGAGAAGGATGTATACAGTTGTCCACCACTGGTATGTACTATCTGTTTTAGAATTTATAAAATGATAAAATATTTATTAAAAATAAATTTTTTTAAAATTAATTTGATATCGACAAAAGCTAAAGAATAAAAGAAATGACTTATTATAGGGGTGATTTGATGAGGCAGAGTTCAATCATATATTTTAAATAATTGTTAATTACTGTTACAGCAACAGATGTGGGAGATGATTTGAAACAACACTCCGTCCAATACTTTGCCTTTGGCCTATTCATAATCCTCGTGGGCTCCACTGGATGCAATCTTCTTCTGACCTTCGTTACACTTTGCAGCTGCATCATCGTCATCCGAAAACAGTAATTATACGACAGAAAACATGTTTCTGTTTAATATTATTTAAAGCTAACTTTGACAACACTGAAGACCCAGAAGAAGCAGAAGTTCTCTGTATCCCTGCATCCCTGCCTGTCTTTCTGTCTGTATCCTTGTCTATCTATATATGTCCCTGTCTGTCTGTCTCTCTCTGTCTCTCTCGTCTCTCTCGTCTCTCTCTCTGTCTCTCTCTCTGTCTCTCTCTCTCTCTCTGAATATGCACAATAAGGATTTGAAAGTGGCCCTATTTCAGACGAAAATGCAAAATTACCACCACTGATTGCCAACGAACGTATATGAATTATATTGTCTCGATAACATGTAAAATCAACAAACAATGATATACGCCTTATCCATTTTA
>BROG01001775.1:0-28874 GCA_030159075.1 Atrina japonica | reverse complement strand
TGATATGACTATTTTAGGTGAGGTTTTTCAGAAGTAACAAACAATTGAAGTATAATCGTGACATATTCAATAAGGATATCAACAATGTGTATCAATTGTTTAACAGCAGAGGGCCACAACAACACCGACAAAAATGTGTTCATGGGTCATATCGATATCATCATACGAATGACGGTGATATACCTGTACGTCCGATGTTCTAAACGTCTGTTTCGGTGTAAGTATATGTGTTTTTTTCCATAACCACTACTGATTAATTACGGTTCGGTTGTTATGATATTTTCCCAAACAAGAGTTTAGACACACCCTGGACCTTCATTTATCCACCTTTTACAAACAGTGTTAATGTTACTTCTACGACTGTTTAGCACATTAACTAATTAAATTTAATATAAAATTTGCATCTGTTTACAAAACAGACTACTGCATTATGAAACATTCACATCAAAAGTCTAATGTGTCTAAACTACTTGACATGCTTCAATGACCTGGCAACTATATGGCAAACCCAAATCATAAAGGATTTGAATAAATACATAGTGTTCACTTTCTGACACACTAGGTGTCGGCAAGTTAAAGAAGCCTCACTACTCAATTGCCGTAAGTGCCGAGCATAGGCCAAAATTTGAATCCTTTCACCGGCATTTGGTAACATCTCCATATGAGTTAAATATTCTTGAGTGGGACGTTAAACAACAATAAACAAACTTAAACATACATACATGCATACATACATGCATGCATGTACATACATACATACATACATACATACATACATACATATATACATACATACATAAATACAACAATACATACATACAATCATACATACATACATACATACATACATACATACATACATACATACATACATACATACATGCATGCATGCATCCATCCATCCATCCAGACAGACAGACAGACATACATATTAGATATATATATATATATATATATATATATATATATATATATATATATATATATATATATATATATATATATATATATATATATATATATATATATATATATATATATATATATATATACATATATATTGTCTTTGTACATTGTCCCAGTGTACAAATAGCGATAAAACCTTAATACAAGTCATTGCCTTATGTCTTTGTTACTACAATCTACCTGTATTTTATATGCGCTTTTTTGCTAGTTCACCTTTTCCTCCTTCCTAAATGTTCATCAGTTCGTTCGTTCATTGTACAAATTGTACGTGAATGCCGACTCTGCATGCTATTTGTATATTCCATGTAGTTTTACAACATTGTAAGTGGTTTTTTACCCCCCTTTTGCCATAGCCATTGTTTACTTGTATACGAATACCAATTTCATAACCATTGTATGTCTGTTACATCTTGTTACATGTCTTTGTATCCGTGCATCTATCTAGATTTCACTGTATTGATACTTGTACCGAATTGATCCTCTAGACGTAGGTATATGCATTTCATTCCGTCCACTTAGATTAATATATTGTCTGTCAGGAATTGTGATTGTGTAAACTGCAACAAACGTATGTTCAAAATGGTTAAATATGCATTTGTATACACGCGGCCACATTACTGCGTGTATGTTTACTTATGCGTTTTTGTTTGGTTTCTTTTGCTTGCATTTTTCAGAAAATTCGGTACTTAAAATTGGCACAACATGCTATACATTTGATTAAGTACATTTGATTTGAACATTCCTCAATACTATAAACAATACCAAAGTTACAGCTGTACAAAAGAGGCCAAAAGAAATTCCAAAGACGATCGTTTGTATTAATAAGACTTTGTCAGTTGAGGACGAATTTAATACAAATTTACATTAACAAAAGAAAAGTGGTATCATGCAAGGCCAAATAATAACTTTAAATGTATTGCCAAATCCGTTGAAAAGTACCCACTATGAAACTAAAACTTTAGCTTTTCAAAAGTTTAGAATTTTAACAATGCAATCCGAGCGACATATTACTTTGTAAAATACAATCGGCTGATACTGAGCCAGCGGGTACTGGGATTAAGTGTACTGTCGATGACTGAAACAGTACAACGACCATGTTATAGTAAATATTATCAAGCATAAACGAGTTAGAATTTTACTAAAGAGGACAAAGGGAATACTGAAGACGAATGATTATGTATAAAATGAACTTAATTGAATTCAAACTAATTATGCATGTATATTTCCAAAGGAACGAGTAATGTCATACAAGTCCATATAAAAATCTTAATGTATCTTCAATACATTCTAAGAAATTGCAACTGCAAACACTAGTGTTGTAAAATATAATCAATAGCCTATATAAATATAGAGTACCGGTAGGGCCTTGTAAACATATGACAAGAAACAGGCTTTACACTGAAATGACTCTGGTCTTTCTGCATGACTATTGATTTATTATTATAAGAAAGAGTGTAGTTCGGACGAAAAAGTCAAATAATTAAATATATTATCGATATAAGCATTGACGTATTACGTCAGGATAAAACCGATATCATTTCGACATCATGTGTATTTGTGTTTCCACGTTTACGACAATAGTGACTATGTTCCGAAAAATACGATACGTTTCTAATCGAATTTCGTATTTTACTGAGTATTGTTATCTAAAGTTGTGATGAGGTTACCCGTGTATGCTAGTGTCCATCTTATTATACAGAACTAAACAATGGGGTTTTTAAATATAATTATGTTGCCTTATCACTTCCGAAGGCTAAGCTATTTTCCGATTCTGGGCACGCTTCTTCTAATCTAACGTTTAGCATATCATATGTGAATTGGCTGTTCCTCATATATATATTCCTCGCATTTTACGCTCAGCAGTTTATATTAAAACACTAAGAGTCAAGTTGATAGCAAACATCTAGACTTATATTATTTGTTTATTTTAAAAAGTAAGACTGTACTGTTACTTGCTGTTAGCAGTAATATCGCAGTTAAGATATCAATTGATTGAAATATAATCTCAGTCAACAGTCTCTACATGCATACAAAACAATTTATATTTTGTATTTTAATCACACATTATATCTGTTTATTTAAAATTGTGTCTGCTTGAATGCATTTTACCATAGTTGTGTCTATGTTAATTTAATCCTGTCTGCGTATCTATAATGTACATGCTTCGTATGTGTGATTGTTTCGATGGCATCACCCTGTACGTGTTCCTTTAATGTACATGTTTCTTATTGTGTGACTGTGCCTATGTTAACAGCACCCTGTCTGTGTACTTTTAATGTACATGTTTCTTATATGTGATTGTGCCATTTCTAACGTCACCGTGTCTGTGTACCTTTAATGTACATATCTCGTATCTGTGATTGTGCCTATGTTAACATCACCCTGTCTGTATACTTTAAATGTACATTTTTCGTATGTGTGATTGTATCTATGATAACTTCACAATGTCATTAATGTACCGGTTCCGTATCTATGTTAACTTCACCCTGTCTGGGTAACGTAAATGTTCCGAATGTATACTGTTTACAAAGCTTGTTGTCTGTTAATAACTTCCTGCCCTGTATTATATGTGAAGCTTATTCCATCTGTTATACTAAGACTTTTGAACGTTTCATTGTATTACCTAACTTTATATTTGTTAATAAAATGTCTACCATCCGACACCTAGGCAAACTAGTCGTTATAGAGAGACTTCCGTATTTAGTGAAGCACAGGAGACTGATACGAATATACTGATCACGTGAATGTAATAAACATGAGTATACAAGTGTGACCAGTAATACACAGTGTAAAATGCATCCTGACAGAAATATGTATGGTGCGAAATGATTTTTATACAATATACGAAATAACCTATATATGCATCTGTTTCAGCGTTCTTTTCCTTTCATTATGAAAAAAACCGTTATCAATATTATAGACATAATACCATAGTTCTAGTGCTCAAGACGATACCGTTTCTGTCAATTAGACGTCATCAGTTGAGCTTCAATTTGAAAAGTATGTGTTTTTCTGAAGATAAAGTGGTGTTATACAGGGCCAAATAATATATCTAAAAGTATAGCTTAAATCCGTCTAAGAGTAACCACTGTAAAAAAATGACTATCTTAGCTTTAGAAAATTTAATTTAAATGGTGTCAACAGTGCCAAATATTCCTTTAGTATAAGATGGACAACTGGTACCGAAATACCAGGTACTAGGTTTATGTATACCCTCGGGGTAGCCCTAAATCCGTCTAAGAGTAACCAAGTACCAATTGATATTCGGAATTCCGGGTCCATTTGAATACGACAAAAACAGACTGAACATGAAGAACAATTGCGAATCTCAAACGGGATGGGGCCACATCCATGTCACATCCGTCGTAAACGTCGCGTTGAAATATTTCCAGTCCAGTGAGAAATCAAGCTCGGTGCATTGAAATTCAACATTGATTTATTTATTTCTTATTTCAATTGATTTGATTTTGTCTAGTCTATTCTATATTGAAGTGATACCTTGACTATGAAGCACCTTTCAAACCATAAAGACCGCTGATTCAAAAATAGCAACCTGTTGCCAGTCTATTATATCATATCGAATTACTTAAGTATATTGTTTCTTGTTGTTTTACTTGTTCTGTATTATATCGTTTTACTTGTCCTGTGTTATATTGCCCTACTCGTCTTCTTGTAGTATATTGTTTTATTTGTTTTTATATTGCTCCTTTACAATTCTTGCATTATATTGTTGTTCATGTATCGTTGATTCAACAAACGTATAATGTCTTGTTTCAGGTTCAGAACTGAGCAAAATGAGCGAATCAACAATAAATCAGTGTCATATAGAAGTAGATTCTGCTGCCATGTTTGAGTGTTTAAATAGATATATTGGCTATGAGAAAGAAATTGAACTTCGGCGATGTAGTGCCGAAATGTTAGACATAATAATGTCTAATCAAAAGCGACGTCATTTAAACAGTGGAAGTTATGCAGAAGGATTTCGACTTAAGAGTTCTGACAGAGATATTATGTCATGGAATAATGACATAAAGGCAGTATGTGACATAAATCAGATAATGTTTCAGAATGATGCCAATGTACTGCTAATGGACACACGTCAATGTAGACCAGGATTCTTTCTACTTAAAGTACTGATTGTTACAGATGAAGATTTACAACAGTTTGTAACATTTAGAGATAACAATCAATACCTTGATGCCTCTAAATACAGGAACTCTTTTTTGCCATCAGGTGACACTCACCGTATACACGGTCCTTGTTGCACAATGACGACCGATTTATGTGACTTTGACAGCGCTTTTTGTATAAAATGTGACAATTGGCCAACACAAGCATCAGAGTTTATCACTAGATGTCCTCGACATCAATGGCCCTCTGTCTCAGTGTTAGATGAAATTGTCAAAAATGGTTGTCATTTAGTGCCAGTTGGTGCTAAATACTCTGAAACTGAAAACCTAGAATGGAGAATTTCATTTTCGATGGCCGAGAAAAAACTGATATTTACATTTAATCATACTCAATTCCTATGTTACGGCCTCCTGAAGCTAGTTCTATCTCAAGTATTAAACAAAGAAACAAATGTTTCTGATTTACTATGCTCTTATTTCTTGAAACAGCAGTGTTTTGGGAAATTCAACAGAACAATCCAACATTATGGCAACCAGGAAACATTAACTTGCTTTTGGAACTGTTTTGATAGACTAATATCATGGGTACGCTCGGACTACTGTCCAAATTTCTTCATTCCAGAGAACAACATGCTCTTTGGAAAATGTACTGTAAAACAGCAATGTGATCTCGTTAAGTACTTAGAAACATTGCGTAACGAGGGAACGGGTCTTTTTTACAGAATCCCAAATCTAATGTGTGTACAGATGACGGATGTTATCACTCCTGTGAATCCTATGTATACAAGGGGCAAAGAATATCATAAAATCAACATTGAGAACCAGTTTGCTGTACGTAGCCGTAGTTCTGATATACTGCGATCATTTTTTGTTAAGTGTTTATCATATAAACAACAAAATACAGATCTCGCACCTGACGTTGTACTTGATATCACATTGGACAACATTGTGACAACTTTTCTTTTACGTGAAGTAAATGACTTTGTAAATTCCACAGACATAAAAAACAAAGATAGATACAAGATATATCGGTCACGGCTGTATCCGTATATGCGGTATCTGAGCTCTAGCTCTCCATGTTCCAGGTTATACCTGGCGACTGTGCTGTACACATTAGGTCAGTATAATACAGTTTTAGACATCGTGACAAATGTACAAACAAAGATCCACCCTGTGAACAGTGACTACTCAATATTACTTGATGACCCTGAATTACGGAAACATTTATGTTTATATCTTGTGTTTACCAAAGAGGATCAAGTGAATGAATTGTTACTAGAACTGCATTCTATACTCGAACAGGGGGTTTATACCACCTCTTCTGTACATTAAATGGCTGATATTTATGTGTCACCACCATTTAAAGAAGAGATATAAATGTAAACAAGCTCTAAAAGATCTACAAGTGCTCCTGTTTGACGACGGCTTGAACATCGATGATTGTTTAAAGGATCTCACGTACAACATGGTTGGAATGTGTTATGAACTTTATGGAGATTATCAGAACGCTCTACTAACGTACAGGACATCTATGGAAATAGGCGGAAATCACTGTACAGCGGCAGCCTGTAGGCTTGAACGGTTGGAGAAGAGATTGACAAGAAGTTCATGAAAGTTGGATATGTGTCATTGTTGGAGTAATATATAGAAACGCTTAGACATCAACCATCTTCTACACAACACTGTCACATGTTCATGTGCTTCATCTCCTTTCAAATACAATACTGTCGGGCATGTCATTACCGGGGACGTTTCTATTGTTCAAAATGAAAGCCTCAAAAAGCTTATTTCAGAGGGCGCTAAACACCGGGAAGCCCGTTCCTTTAATTGGCGTCAGAATGTCAGTTTAGTTATGGATTCTGTCGAAGATTATGCCAGACGATGGGCCAAACATGAAGATGTAGAACCAGACACTTCTTCTGAATGGTTGAAAACCATTCGATGGTTGATAAAATATCGTATTCGAAAACTTAAAGGGACCATGAAAACACGTTATCCCTCTGTATTTAATGATCCAGAAGTAGTAACTGAACTGGATAAGTTACATGATTAATATGTACTGGTACCAGCGGACAAAGCCTCAAAAATATAGTTTTCTATTTAAGGCACATCACTATAAATGTTTATTAGAAGAATTTGGGTTTAATACGAATTTTTGGTAATCCTACATACACATGTAGCTCAGTTTCAAAGGATGAGATCCCTTCAAAATCACGTATCCGTATTACGCGCATTGAATATACCTACAACGGATACCGATTTCGAGCTACCATATTTATATTGGATACCTAAACTTCACAAAACCCCATAAAAGCAAAGGTACATAGCAGGATCCAGCAAATGTTCTACCAAAACTTTATCTTTACTCCTTACCAAGATATTTACAGCCGTTAAGGAGAAACTCGACAATACTGTGCAGTTGCTTATTCCAGAAGCGGTGTAAATCAGATGTGGATACTTAAAAATTCTAAACAGTTTTTAGAAAATTTGAAGGCACACAATTTTTCTCGAATTCACAGTATCAAAACTTGTGATTTCTCTACTTTTTACACTACTATTCCACATAAAAAATAAAAGAAAGACTTTTCGGCATCATAGACAACTGCTTTTTTACTAAAGGTGGTACCCAAAAATCTAAATATCTAGTGATTGGCTATCAGAATATTTATTTTGTCAAACACCACTCTGATTCTACACATAAATACTGACGTTGATATTCAAAACATGCTGGGATTTTTAATCGACAATATATTTGTAATGTTCCGAGACGTGGTCTTTCAACAAACTGTCGGCATTCCTATGGGAACCAATTGCGCTCCTTTATTGGCCGACCTGTTCCTTTATTCATACGAAGCAGACTTAATTCAGAAACTGCTGAATCAAAAGAAGAAAAAGTTAGCAGTGTCCTTTAATTTGACATTTAGATATATCGACGATGTATTGTCAATTAATAATGACAATTTTTATACCTATTTCAATTCGATATATCCCAGCGAACTAGAAATTAACGATACAACAAAATCAAGCACACACGCTTCATACTTAGACATTTTACTTAATATCAACACAGACGGGAAATTAGCAACGAAGCTATACGATAAATGCGACGATTTCGGCTTTCCCATCGTAAATTTTCCACATTTAAGTAGTAATATCCCTCAGTCACGCGCATATGGAGTTTATATTTCACAAATGTTACGATATGCCAGGGCGTGCACAAAATATGAAGATTTCATATACAGAGGAAAACTACTCACTGACAAATAATTGACACAGGGATATCGAAAACCGCGTTTAATGTCAACGTTCCGCAAGTTTTACGGTCGGTATAATATTCTTGTTTGTGACTACTCTGTTTCACTAAGTGAAATGCTGAGTTGTCTTTTCGTTGGCGGATGTTGAGACGTCTGTATCAATTGTGACGAGGATACACTCCTTACGTGTTTCATTTGGCTTAACTGTGGACTCACGGCGGGTGTGACCGGTCGACAGGGGATGCTTACTCCTCCATGGCACCTGATCCCACCTCGTGGTTTCCAGAGGTCCGTGTTTGTCCATTTTTACCGGAATTGTATCTATGTCCTGGACATTCTATTGATTTACACTTTGGTATCTGAGGTTTTTATATTACGTATTGAACTCGGTGGTATTACACGTTGATCGAATTTGTGTTGTCAGGAAATGGTGATAAAAAGTTTTTATCCAAATATTAAAAATTAATTGTTTGTTCCAATAGTGTTTACGCCAACATCAACGATTCATGCGTTTGGTGTATCGGAGCGAATCTAGGATCAGTGAGGAAATACAATTTATATAATTTAAGAATACCTTGTTTCAATATTCAGAGACCTTTTGACACATCGATATATAATGAAATAGCTATCTACCAGTGACGCACTAAAGAATAAACTGCTTATAATTGAATAGAAATGAACTTAAACACGAATACCAATAACAATTTTAGACACTGTTAAATATAATTGTGACGGGTGATTAATAAAGATTTTGTTCAGTACATGGTATGTGCGTCATGCTGCCTCATAACACACACACACACACACACACACACACACACACACACACACACACACACACACACACACACACACACACACAATGCATTTCAAATATAATACTTTTAATAAAGCCTAATGGTGTTTTGATATGCCAACATGCAGGAACTTATTTACGTTGATTGACTATAATCGTGGTAAAACGGTGAATTCATCCATTAAAAGTTAGCACCAACAAATGAGATGTCATTTCAACAGGAATGGGATAAAATGTGTTTTGAAAAGAGTTATTTTTGCTGTATTTTAGTCGGTGACCATGATTGATCAATCCAATACTTAATAAAGTATCTGATGTTGATAATTATGAAAATGCAAATATTTGTAAAAGGAACAACAGAATGGATATTACATTGTGTAGAAACGTTATTTTTTCTTCTGTGCATTTCATAAGCAGTAATCGTACGGACATAATACATCTAAAGATTATCACTGATGTGATGTCACGTGAACATGAATTGGGTAACCAAATGAAATGATGTGTTTGTTTGTTTATTGTTGTTTAACCTCCCGCTCAAGAATATTTCACTCATATGGAGACGTGACAAAATGACAGTGAAAGGCTTCGACGTTTGGCCTTTGCTCGACACTTAAGGCCATTGAGCAATGAGGGTTCTTTAACGTGCCGACACCTACTATGGAACGGGACCAGTAGTTTTACTCTTTCATCCGAAATACAGGAAACAAATCTGTTTCCGATGGAAATCACGATCTCACAAAATGTTTTGTATATATATCTCTTTCTGTTATATTCAAGTTAGCAATTTTACAAAATTCAGCATCTTTATATGTTCTGATGTTAATAATAGTAACAATAAAGAATAGGTCTAAAATATGACAGTTTGCTTTGCTGTTAATAATAATACAACTTGTGGAGTTTGTGTGTCTGTATTAAAAAAAACTAGATTTTTACAATGTGCTGTATGCACTTATTTCTGTGTAAGTATTTGAACTAATTGGAACAATTTGGGTAACAGAAAGAAGAACACTGTTTTTACATCTGAAAGTCGTGAAAGTTATTACACATGTTTTATGTCAGAAACATCTAGGATTTCTGGCCGTTGGACATGTAGCTTACATATTTTGGACGGTTTAATTGGGTCATTTTAGAAGGATGGCCGAATTTTCAAACCTCAGAAATAGACAAAGTATCAGAATTGACGGAGGTGGATTCCGAAAAAAGGATACCACATGTAGCATTGATTAAATACATGAAAACAACATCACCTTGGAAATTGTAAATCTCGATATATCGCAAAACAGTTATACCACCACAATTAGGGAAAATATTATTGAAGACGAAAAGGGACCTTCGCGACATTAATAAGCCGGAATAAGCAATTAAAGTTACGTCAAAAGCGGCGCTCAAGTTGCAAAATTGTCAGATCAAATTTTCGAACGACTTGGCATGTTGATACATGCACTTCTGATTGTTGTACAGTCTACTGGTTCTTTTTTAAGATGAAAATTAAGTAAACACTAGAAATAATAGGATATAGATCTGAACATAAGCATAAAATATTGTTCGTTTTTATTATTATTTTAAAAATAATTTAAAAGGGTAAGGATGCGTTACCTTTAATGCTGAGTAAATATGGGTTGAATTAAAGCTTCCATCGACTTTTTCAGATATTTGATTAGTTATGTTGACATGGTGTGATAAATAATTGCATTATATTGACAAAACGACTTTATTTTATCATCTTCACATAAATTATGTGCACATAACCTCATATTTTTTTCTCCAAATGCCAACATATTAATAAGGACTCTATCGACATAATGTGTCTAGATTATATCAATATGTCGACGAAAAGTGTTTTAACACTGTCTCCTGTGTAGTACAACGGTGACATTATATCACATTGTATAAAGAAGATTCGAGAATCAACACATTATGTCGCCAAACTGACATTCGTTAGTGATATTAGCACCTACTTCGTTTATTTATTGTTCAAAAGACAGTTTTACAAGGTTAGTTATAAATAAAAAATAAAATAATATATGAAAAATCAAATATGTATTCTACATTATCATCAATTCTGGAATGCGGAAAAAAGACTTCTCAGACATTTTAAATTAGATCTAACGAAATTTTCAATTATATATTCTTTTGACCCGCTAAGTCGAAATCCTGGATCTGTCTGTATATATATTCTATTTGGGCTGCCGATGAAATAGCATAGACCTCATTCGTAAAAGCGAACCCGAGTTAGACTTCCCACCACGGGGGGAAAACGCCCCGCAGAATATTATTTTCCCCATACACAAAGTAGGTACAGAGATTTCCCGTTGACTGAAAACCGCCCTGGGGTAGAATTCCCCTTTTCTTTTCCGGATTTCAAAATAGAAAATATATGTGCTTTTTAAAATTATTTGACATAATGCAGTCTGCATGTAGATATAGAAATGCCGTGATATTCTTGAACGTTGGAAAAAGTAAAATTATCCTTTTAGACGTTGAAGGTTTGATGTATCAATGCTGGATTAATGAACTTGAAATCTGTTTATTTTAAAATTATATATATATATATATATATATATATATATATATATATATATATATATATATATATATATATATATATATATATATATATATATATATATATATATAATATATATATATATAGTAGTACAATAATGGTTATAACTGTTTTTATTTATGAAATCGCTTGGTCAAGCAAATCGAACATTAACAAATCGGAAATATGTTTTTAAAATATTTATTTATTCTCAACTTAATGTATCAATGAAATAAATCGATAACGATTTGTGTGTATCTAATGAATTTTAATACCATATTTCACGATTTTAAATATTTAATTTTTAAACCAAAATTTTGATTTGGGAACTCTTTTTATTCCGAATCGATTCTTCCGAGGGGAGATTCGAAATTCTATGTTGGGCCCATTTTTCCCGAGAGGGACTCTATGAAGGGGTGAGGGGTTCTATGCTTCAACGCCGAGTGAGTTACTAAGATTGGAAACTTGTTCCCAATCCGCTTTTCATATAATTTACAAATAGATGTATTTGTTTAAACTAAACAAACAACTGCAAGCCACTATATAACTTAATAATTGGCGTATAACACCATTCAAAAGCTTCCGTATGTATTAAAATGAACATTTGTTTGTAAACCAAATTTGCATTAGAGTAAAATGTATACGATTTGTATGTATTTCGATTTAATTAGCTAACACTATCGACACTGATAAAATATGTATTAATTTTGCATTGTGTAGTACATGTATATGAATAATTCGATTTTATTAGTCTGCAGTCTACTAAAGTGCGTGTATGTGCGTGTTTGTGTGTGTTTGTGTGTGTGGTTGGGTGTGTTTTCTTACTTTATTTACTTTATGGATGGGACTTCACAAAACCACATCTTCGTCATTATATCAGTGATTACAAAATCATGTTTGATGTGACACACCAAAGATACAAGAAGCCTTAACAACAGATGTACTTGTCAAATGTAAAAGTTTAGGAAACCTTTGTGAACACTAAATTAAAAATGGGCAATTTAAGTGAAATTGAAATATATAAAAGTCAGTTACATATTCTAAATCTGCTTTTAATATCCTGCCATGCCTTCCACTTTTATTGTGATTTACAGAAAAAAAATTAAAATACAAATATTTCAATTTGATTCCTCAATATCCGTTATACATGTATTAGAAGAAAAACGTTTGTGACATTTAAATATACAGACAAAACGCTCCCCATTAAAGTAACAGTTTCTTTCACAAAATCGTAAATCAAAATGGTAAAAAATAGTCCCCTTTGGGGCTTCACGCAAGGATCGCCAGAAATAAATTTATAACTAGGACGTACTTGCATACTTACGCTAACAATATCTAATAATGTACTCACAATGCTGACGATTCTAAATTTTGAAAATTTTGCGGCATATAAAGAACCATAACGGACTTTCTTCTTTACAGTGGTTTCTCATAGTCGGAATTCGGCTATATTTTTAGAGATATTATTTGGCTGTGTATGATTCCACTTTTTCTTTCGAAAATACACATACTTCTCAAACTGGAGCTCAACCGATGAAGTCTTATTGACAGAAACGATATCACCTTAAGCATTATAATTTAGTATTATTTTTTTATAATATTTTTAAAATGTGGAAATGTAAAATGTATATGCTTTCATTAAGACAGCATACACATTTCGATATAATATGTGTATAGAAAGCCAAGAGTGTTAAGGAATAGAAACGTGACTTGTATCTCGTAGAGCGGACCCGTGTTAGGGATCCACTATAACAGTATATTGATTACTGTTCCCTGTATGTATAACTTACTTTCTTTCAACAGTCCTCTAAATATTTTACAATTTCTACTATACTATAATAGTATATTGATTACTGTTTACCTGGAAAATGTCTTTCAACAGTCCTCTAAATATTGCCTTATATTTCTAGCTTCAATACTTACAAGTTTTGCATTTCCATATGCCACTACTGGTTTGTCCACCATCTTTGATATATCAAGTTGTTCATTACATTGTGTGACATGGTCGTACGTTAATTGCAAAGACTGATCGCACAGTTCTTCCCCTACAACAGACGACAGAACAGACAAGACATTATATTAAGATATTATAAACAAAACTGTAAGATTCATACGTCTTGAATGACTTGCAACCAACATAGTTCTCGTTTTGCTACTGTTACTCAAGTCTGTCAGTCTTTATGTACACATAAAAATTATACAGCTACATAAGTCATTTAATGAAAATAAACTTAAATCTTGGAGTTTTATCGTTTTCTCCATTAATTTTGACAAAACCATCTATCTAAATCGAACATTTATGGATGTCATTTAAAAAATGTAATCTATGCAACGTATCTAAAATCAGTAAGTACTTATATTGTGATTGCTTCGACTTTACTTGAAGGAGATAATACTGATGGACAGGCATTCCACTTATAACAAAAAACAAACTTTTTTAGATTTATTTTTCTACCAAAACACTTATGATTAAACAATGAAAAATTGGAAAAAAAACATAGACGTGTAAAGATTTCGGGTCAACCAGACACACCGAACAGTTTCGTAAGTCGGTATAGGAACGTGAACTTTGATATGCAAAACTTTTTGAATGAGCCCGCAATAATACAAGTCTAAATAAAGTGGTTTTTCAATATATTAGTATACGAAGTAGAGTTTCGAACATCAGGTTCATAGGTCACAGCCGTGGCATTCTGAATTTGTAGGTGTCGTGATGTTTCTGTATTTGTGCTTTATGTATGGTTTATCTAAACAGATATAGTATCATTTCTGATTCAAGGTCCATACTAAATGTTCAATGTTGCACTTGTATTTGTGCTTTACATATACTTGTATTTCTATACACTGCATGCTTCGTATTATCACATACATAAGGAATAAACACCTTCCATCTCTATCTCAACGACAGAGTTCTCAAATTCGGAATTCTACCCACGGCTCATTTTGTTAATGCGTAGATGGCCATGTGCTTAGGACATCGTGCTTGAAACCCAGGAGATTGGATCCGTAGGTCGAGAGTTCGTACGTGGTATTTCAACAAACTGTCGGCATTCCTATGGGAACCAATTGTGCTCCTTTATTGGCCGACCTGTTCCTTTATTAATACAAAGCAGACTTCATTCAGAAACTGCTGAATCAAAAGAAGAAAAAGTTAGCGATGTCCTTTAATTTGACATTTATATATATCGACGACGTTTTGTCAATTAGTAATGACAATTTTCATACATATGTCAATGCGATATATTCCAGCGAACTAGAAATTAAAGATACAACAGAATCAAGTACACACGCTTCATACTTAGTCATTTTACTTAATATCAACACAGACGGGAAATTAGCAACTAAGATATACGATAAACGCGACGATTTCGGCTTTGCCATCGATAAATTTCCACATTTAAGTAGTAATATCCCTCAGTCACCTGCATATGGAGTTTATATTTCACAAATGATCCGATACGCTAGGGCGTGCACAACATATGAAGATTTCATATATAGAGGTAAACTACTCACTGACAAATAATTGACACAGGGATTTCGAAAACGTTTAATGTTAACAATCCGCAATTTTTATGGTCGGTATAATAGTCTTGTTTGCGACTACTCTATTTCACTAAGTGAAATGTTGAGTTGCCTTTTCGTTGGCGGCTGTTGAGACGTCTGTACCAATTGTGACGAGGATACACTCCTCACTTGTTTTATTTGACTTGACTGTGGACTCACGGCGGGTGTGACCGGTCGACAGGGGATGCT
The DNA here is from genome assembly GCA_030159075.1 of Atrina japonica. Classification (NCBI taxonomy): domain Eukaryota; kingdom Metazoa; phylum Mollusca; class Bivalvia; order Pterioida; family Pinnidae; genus Atrina; species Atrina japonica. Next base: position 13,430 of record BROG01001775.1, on the reverse strand, counting down.
TACTCCTCCATGGCATCTGGTCCCACCTCTTGGTTTCCAGAGGTCCGTGTTTGTCCATTTTTACCGGATTTGTATCTATGTCCTGGACATCCTATTGATTTATACTTTGGTATCTGAGATTGTTATATTTACACCCATGTAATTGTTCTTGAAAATAGAAATGCCTCTTATATTGTTAGTAATAGGAAACGTTTAAAATTGCTTGATGCAATTGATATATTTTTACAAGTGACTGAGTACAGGATCCTAAGGGGAAAGCCAACGAAATATGAGAAATCATAAAAATCTGTCCGAGACAATATTTTTTATTTTGCAGATTGTTCCCATCGGAAACAAAATAGTTAAACTAGTGATACAGACAATTTTGAATATTCGTCTGCTTGGTAACATTAACATAATTTACCTACTAGATATTATTAATCTTCCTCAATGAATAAATATTCAAACTGTCATTTTTTCGGAACAGTTTTAGCAATTTATCACGCTAAATTCTAATTTCTTTCATGCTTTGACTTGCCCCTTCATGCTATTTTCACGATATTATGACACTTCGTGTCCTTCGCAATTATCATACAGTGAACAGGGCGAAAAAAAAACAACAAATAAACCTCTTAAGACAAAATCTGCAGTGGCACGGGAATATACAACAGTTAACAGTATGCGATGGTTACGCATAGGGAAAAACACAGCAAATGGATAACTTTAAGGGTTGCGCTGGAATTGGAAATTAAGCACTCGATCAGAAATGGCTATTGGAATCCGCCATTCGAGGTGGATAACTGTATTAAATATATATATATATATATATATATATATATATATATATATATATATATATATATATATATATATATATATATATATATATATACATATATATATATATATATATATATATATATATATATATATATATATATATATATATATATTATATATATATATATATATATATATATATATACTTATATTAGATATATTATCACAAGAGTGAGACGGAATTACTGCTAAAGGGATTCAAATTAATCCCAACACCAAAATCAAATATCACATAACTCAGATCAGATATAAATCAGCTCCATAGGCGCAGTCGCCTCCGTGAATATGTTGGATCTGAAGATACTCTAGATGGATCAAGAGTACGAAACAAATCCGACTTATTCCTCAAAAAGAACTTGATGAACATTTGGATTTGTTTATTAATACAATTGACAATATCCCGATATCTTACGAAAAAAACTAAGCAGATTCTCAAACTAGAAGAAAAAAGAGCTTTACACAATTTAAAAGAAAATGCTTTAATAATAATCAGAGAAGCAGAGAAGGGCGGCACAAGGTACTAAAACAATTGCATATCACAAGAAAGAAACAAGAAATATGAATAACATTACACTTCCTAAAATAAAGGAACTTGTAACTCGATACTCAAACTCATTCACTTCCAGAGAAATTGACTACTTCTGTAATTTTCAAATAAAAGAAAGCAACGTTTATGGATTACCGAAAGCATACAAAAGTAAAGAAGGAGAACAGTATAATTAACAAACGCTGATAATATATGAAATGAAACTTTAGATATATTTCCGCCATTTTGATTGACATTTTCTAAATATATTATCCTGTGCATGACTAAATTACTCTCTCTCCTCCTTCTCTCTCTCTCTCTCTCTCTCTCTCTCTCTCTCTCTCTCTCTCTCTCTCTCTCTCTCTCTCTCTCTCATCTCTCTCTCTCTCTCTCTCTCTCCCTCTCTCTCTCTCTCTCTCTCTCTCTCTCTCTCTCTCTCTCTCTCTCTCTCTCTCTCTCTCTCTCTCTCTCTCTCTCTCTCTCTCTCTCTCTCTCTCTCTCTCTCTCTCTCTCTCTCTCTCTCTCTCTCTCTCTCTCTCTCTCTCTCTCTCTCTCTCTCTCTCTCTCTCTCTCTCTCTCTCTCTCTCTCTCTCTCTCTGTCTCTCTCTCTCTCTGCTAATCATACTCCAAAGCGCACTCTTCAAACTGTATTGAAAAATGCATTCGAGAATGATATGTGAAATGGCCAGTTTCCTGTCCTCCGCACGAGACGTTAAAACTCGAATCCAATGTCGCAGAAGGTGTCGGCAAGTTAAAGAACACTCACTGTTCAATGGTCGTAATGGAGAACATAGGCCAACATTTGAAGCCTTTCACCGGCATTTGGTGACGTCTCTATATGAGTAAAATATTCTTCAGTGGGACGTTAAACAACAATAAACAAACAAACAAACAAACAAAAATCAAACAATGTGAGTTAACGGTGCTATTGCATTCGTCAGCTAATCAGAACGAGGATATTTAACAATTTCAGAATTGTATTAGATCAATGGACTTCGCGATAACTTCCGTTTCCGGTCACATTTATTGTAATTGGATATATTGGAAACACGTTCCCCTTTATAAATATACATTAGCTACGAGTGATTTCGGGTACAGGAAACCATGAGAAGGCAGGTGCGTAGTGATTCCGGACCGTGGTTTTTCGACTATGAGGACGCCCATCCAGGGTTCTAAATGTTTTTGTTTTCGAAGCCAAAATCAAATCGCCATAAGGTTAAAAATTGTAACATTCACTTTATATCCATGTAACCTGGCGAATTGTAATTTCCCGTCCTTTACTTGGCCACGTTCAAAATGTATATAATAAAGAATAACGACATTAATTTTACAAAAAAGTATTGTTTTCGTATCATCCAATTACGAATATCCAGTTAAAGATGTTTCCCATTAAGATTGTCATAACCAAAAATTGGGTAGAAACATCCGCATTATAAACAGAAGGTTAATCCAACTATAACGCTTTGTTAATGCATCAGTCAACGAAGTACTTCTAAAGCCAATTCATTTCCACAGATAGTTGTATGTGAGTCCAATACCAAAAGACATCATGACAATTACCTTGTTGTTAATACATTATACTTTCATAGATAATTCTACAATCAAACAGGCGATGGGCACAAGTGAGTTAATAGATTGGCAAGTGTCGGATAAAGCATCGGTACGAGTCAACTAATTCACCAAGGTACGACTTGTGATGGATACGAGGTGACAATAACCCGTATGTTGAACCTATTCATCTGGAGCCGCCTTGAATACTACACAGCTCCATTTGTATTTGATGTCGTTACGATTAAAAATCATTTTTGATCTTCAAATTAAAATTGCTAGAAAACAGTGAATCTTTTAGAATATAAAAATATATCAGATACAAAATTATAGATCAATAGGATGTCCAGGACATAGATACAGATATGGTTAAATTAGACAAACACGGACCATTGGAAACCAAGAGATGGGATCAAGTGTAATGGAGGAATAAGCATCCCCTGTCAATCGGCCACACTCGCCGCGAATCCACAAGTTCAAATGAAATACGCGAAGAGTGAATCCTCGTCACAATTGGTATAGATGTCATGGGCCTTTAAGGATATATAGGTATCTCATGACATCTACCCTGGCACTTGGTGCATTTGATATGATCTACGACAAAAAGGGATTCAGTTATATTTTTACAAAGTCAACAGTGATATATCGTGAACTTTTGTCATTGACATTTACCTGGTGTGTCATACTATGACAAATAAATGCATTATCTATGTTTACATAGTTATCTTCAACCCATTGATCGATTTTTCGGTAAACGCGGAATTCTGTTTCATCTGTTGTACTTTTTTTCTTTTAAGGCATTCAAACGGTCCTTTCTGAATATAAAGCTCACCAAGTTACCTTCTAACATTAATATAAAGCTTCGCCCGTATCTCATATGGAGTTTACTGATGGCATTTATCTCTATCATATTACGTCAAACGCCCTCTTATTTGGACATAGTATTTGTAGTAGTATTTGCAAGTATATTTTACATATTGTTATATAAGTTTTTCCACGTACTGTACCGATTCAAATTAGTCAATGGTTACAACCATGGCGTGTAAAGCCTTAATACCGGATATTTTGTAAATGATACCTATGCCTTTTCAACATGGAGAGGGAAACGAATAATTAGATTAAATTTGATAGATGTTCACTATGAAAGAACTGAAACGAAAACACAAGTTAGGCGTCCACGCTGTATGAGTCTCTCTACATCGTATCTTTTACACCTCGGGGTACCTGATAGTTACGCTTATGATAATTATGTGCCTCCGTTTAGATAAAAATGTATCATTTTCCCTTCTAAAGTCACACTTTCGTCCGACTTAGATATCATTGAAATAAAGATAAACAAGTAGCCATTCAATGACAAATTCAATATATTATCTTGAAATAAAAATCTCCAACTACAATTAAATGTTTGTCAGTCATGAGTCTCGTTAGATCGATTGCAGTTGAAGCACCAAACCTGGTCGAGGTATAGATACGGCCATTTTTCTGTTCCAGTAGCAGGAACTGGCAATTGAAAATTTCTCTTCCGAGGTGTTGTGGTCCCTTATATTCTGCAACGTTACAATATAAACACATGAATCCTATAGGCATACAGCGACAGTTAGGATAACATGAACCACCTGGCGATAAATTCTTTGGTATCCCTAGTTTTGGATTGCAAAATGATGACTGAAGTAGCACAAGTTTAATCAAGGTGTGTGGTGCAGATGTCTTGGTGAAGTCAACATCGACAATATAAGCTTATTGTTGGACATGCTCTTACATTCGTTCTGTTGAAGTCTTACATATAAGATATCTGAGATCAGATAGTGTAGTATTGCAGTTACTTCCTGTATCGTAATTGGGAACATAACATCAAAACAATGCAATGCTAGTGTTTTACAGATAAGAAATAATTTATGCTAGAACAAGTAATAAACAAAGAAACGTTTAATATTTGAAAATATATGGATTCTACCCCTTTGATTGGTAACAAAAGAAGAAGAATGGAGAAAATACCCAAAATCGAACACATACAAACCGCTGATTTCATCTCCGATGATATGTCCATTTTTCAAAGAACTTTTCTGGGAAAGATGATTTAAAATATATTTTATTATATTATTTTTTTTCAAGAGGCAATTAGCATCTAGGTACATCTATGTAGACACATAATGTATCTACATTATATATCGGGGCATCTGTACAAATGACCTGGAATTTTCAGCTTTTATTTAATCATCTTATCCAAGGTTTAATGAAATAGAAAGACAAATAAAACGTTAATGTTTGCATTTTAGAGCTGCAATAGATAGTCCTTCGGCAAAGTGTTGGATCTGCTATCCACTTAAGGTATAGACGCAATATCATTTAACAGACGCAATTAACTATTCCATGTTCAAACATCGGCACACAAAAGTAATTTCAATTTGAAATATGAATTTTATTTTATGCAAGACGCCACGTGTAATTTAATGAACTTTGAATATGAGCTACGGTATTTTTTTTAAAGTGTCTGATCATCACTTGACCATTTTAATGGAATTAAAATACCATAGATCTCGAAAATACCTACATCTAAACTCGTATAAAGTAATAATTTGTCACAGTATTACTATAATCTAATTGATCCACATTCAAGTGGCCGCTAGGTCAAACACTCAGATGATCTGTATCACTCATTTACGCTACTAGATATCACGGTCCATTTCAAACGCGTTCTACGCGTCTCGGCTACACCATTTTCGGCAACATATCATATATAACACTGATAATTTCAAATATATCACAAGTTTTATTTCGAAATTGAATATACAACTAGATACAAATTTTTGATACAGAATATGAAGTAAAGGTCCGTTTTCATAAAGGCCAACTGTTTGATTGTCGAAAAGGTTATACGCATGGATCATTTTTGTTTTTGTTTTAACTTCTAAGAGATCTTTGTTTTTTGTAATGTATTCGAGGTAGAATATTGGATAAAATCAGCGTGTATAAACTTTTGCGCCGACGAGAGCCTATAAAAATAACGTCGGTGTCAAATATGTCATATTTTTTACCAGTTTACAATTAGATTTGAGTGCAAAGTGTTCCCCACAACTAAGAAACTTGTAATTTCACAAACTACTTGAGAATTAAAGCCAGATAACATCTAGTGTTACAGATAACATCTAGTGTTCATGAGTTAATGTAAGCGTTATTTCCTGTGATTATTACTTTCCAGTACCGTTTTGATCAATCAGACAAATCTTCCTATATAGTAATGTAATTAAATTGATTGTATACCTAGATATTGTGGACAAGCCTGTACACATTGGACATTTTCGATGCACACTCCCTCTTGTCCACCATGATTACTGTGTATAATTCATTCTAGGATGTAAATAGATATGATTAATTGTTTAAACAATTCCTTTGTGAGATATATATATATATATATATATATATATATATATATATATATATATATATATATATATATATATATATATATATATATATATATATATATATATATATATATATATATATATATATATATATATATCAAGAAAAAGAGTTGCAGAGGACACCATCTTCCTGTGAAGTTTCGTCATAGTCCTGGATTTAAGAACATGCTGCAGTATGACAGTATGAATTAAAACAAAAACGATCCCTTGAATAACCGTTCATCGGCCTTTAAAACATAACCTGTCCCGTCACAAATATGTGTTTGATATTGCAAGAAGAAGTCATAATGCTTAATAGCAGAATATTTAGAGCTGTCGTCAGATAAAGATAGAGGTGTGGGTACAGGGCAGGTGTAAATGGAACTTACTGGTGTCGGCTAGATGCACAAATGATCGTGTAGAAGATCAAGTAAGCATGTGGATTGTTAGAATGGGCGTTGCACAACAATATTCGTATGCCAGATACCTATTGACAGATATCCCAATCGATATATCATTACAAAGATCTGATAACAGTATGATTCGACCCAGTTTGTAATATATTAGTTTGTGAGAGTTGAAAGGTTTGTAAGTCCGGGGAACAAAATGTAACGTAGAATATTATTACTATCATCCTGGATATATTTTTGAAATCTGAAATGTAAATACATCAATTATATTTTATGCTAAAACTCAGACAATCAATTACATTAATAAAACCAGAACGGACCTAAGTAGGTGTTGCGAGAAATTGTGTGGAATTATTTTCTTACAGTCAAATAGTCTTTTCTCACCTCGGTCAGATCAATATCAAACTTCATGAACTTTTTTTTTCGGCCTTTACTCATTGTATTAAGTTTAAATTACGTTTTTTTCTATCGACTCTATTAACACTATCTCAATATGACATATGATTTTGTTTACTTTCTATACTTACATCTGTTGCATTATCAACAGTAACTGACGGGTTTGTTAGATTCAGGCCGCCATAGCAAATGTCGTATGATCCAATACACAAGAGAGCACTGAAGCTGAAAGTGGTGAGGACCAATATAAATTGAATATATCTTACACTTGACATTTTTCTTCGATTGGTTTAAGTGATCAAGTTTGTCAGCCATTATGTACACCGATCGTTTGACCTAAAAAATAAATAGGTTTATATATAAAAGCTTTGTTAAAAGCGAAAAAAGGTGCTGATATTTTTTATTTCATTATTTATTAAAATCAAAACACGTTCAGAAGTTATAACGTCATCGTTATTCACATTTATTTCGATAAAAAACAACTTATATATGTCATTTTAGGATTTTAGGACGGAATTCTTCATCTTCAAAATGAATAAGTTTTAACTGTTGTGTTCATTTGGATGATACAACACACACACATACACACACACACACACACAGACAGACAGACAGACAGACACACACACACACACACACACACACACACATGATTCGACATGATATTGCCATAATATCCAATGAATGCTATTTTATGAATACATAGGGTATACACATTTCTTTATCAAAGGAATAATCCACATTTTCCTTAATAATTATAGAATTACACCTAACTAGTCACACATCCTTAATGCAAGCGTCCATTGAAATATCATTTCGCAGTCGCTGGTGAACCTGTCGGTTTCATGTCAACGTTTTATATTGTTTAAAACTTATTCTGCCTACTGTAAAACTAGATGGATATTTCACCAGTCATGCATAAAAATGAAGTAACAGAGTTCGTCACATTTCATATCAACTGGTGCTAATGATAAGTATAAGAAATATGTTGAATATTGCACAAACAGTGATCTCTATAAATCCAGAGGAGGGATCAGGTTCTTTGGAGGAGTATCCACCCCTTGTTGACAGGTCAAAGTACATTTACATTAAAGATAACTGTGCAAATACTTCATTCTGTCCATGGCGAGGGGAAGTTAAGGACAAAGTGTTTGCCTTAAAATATGTGCAAGTATCTGTGCAATTTTGTCGAAACATTTGCCAAACATTTGGAAAACTGAACATCCGACTGTTGTATTAGGCTTATAAACGGCAATACTAAATATTATAAATGTAATTATGCTGTTCAAGTATGCTTCATCAGATGTCTTCTAATTTCACATAGATATTCTAAAGGAAAAGAGGTATCATACAAAGGCCAAACAATAAATCTATAGTATCCATAAATGTTTTTACCATTTGTAAATTCAATTAAACCAAAACATACATATCCCAAAACTGTGTAGTTCTTTGTGACACATCAAAACATTCATTTTATTCTGATTCGCAGAATTTTAGATCAATCTTGTTATTGATATAAAATAATTATATAAATGTAGTATGTACCGTATGGGACACTTATGGAAACACAATTTGGATATATAAATACCTCTTGGAGTAAACAAACAAGAAGATTGGTTATCTTAACAGTTACTTGTTGTTATACACGAAGTCGTTAAACAGTACTCTTTCGGCATTTTAAAACTATTATGTAGTAATTGTATATTACATAAATACTGCTTGCTGATTGACTTGTGCAAAGGAAGTTAAATTTTTGAAACTTTCTTTGCCCCCGTATAAGTAACATTCTTACGTCTAGAGCCCGTTGATCCTACAAACCAGAAGAAACTACTTCTATCGGCTCTGCTTACGTGCATACCATTCTTAATTTTTTGTATATGCTTTCATAGATGCATTACCCCTTGGTAAAAATTAGGGGTAAATGCATTTAGTGACCTGAAGTAAAGTAAACTTTTCACATATTTCTGTTTACGACTTGGTATTTAACTTAAAACACCACATTTGATATAAAATGATTGTTTTATAGACCAATACATATTATTCCAGAAATTTGTCATGTAACAATTCAACGTATTGGAAAAAGCCATAATAAATGAATGATTATTTTAGATTTTCATCGATTTGTTTTACTATTTTATAGTTTTATTTCAAAACTCTTGAAAAACCAAAGTGCTAGCGTGCTTATATGGCTCATTTTGTAACATTTTTATTAAGCTTTCTGACAAACATACCCTCTAATATTCCCCTTGTTAAAGAATTAGGGTTTTAAGTGGCCAACACTCTATTATTTTTTTCCACAGATTACTATTTAAGAATATTATAAACATAATGCCAGTTGTAATGCTCAAGACGATCGTTTCTGTCAATTAGACTTCGTCACTTGAGTTCCAATTTGAAATATGTATGAAATAAGTTTTTAGTCCCGAAAACAACGGATTTGTAATATAATGGTTGTATAATGTGCCAAAATTTGCATTTTTGATATCTTTCATGTAATTATAAAACTGACTGAAGAAAGCAGCAATAAATGAAAACTAATTGAGATTTTCAAGTTTTTAATGTGTTTGTGTATTTCTATGGTTTTATCTCAAAAGTATCAATGCCCTAGAGGCTAGCGTTCTAACATGGCTCGTTCTGTAGCATATTTGGTAATCTTTTAGATAAGTATACCCTTCGAAATCCCATCTGAAAAAATACTGAGGTTTCTAATTGTCTATCGTCTAGTCATTTTACACATATTTTTTTTTTTTAAGAATTTGATGTTTTACCCCCAAAACACCAAATATGATCAACACGGATCATTTACCAAACAACCATTACTTCCAATGCAACTGGAAGATTAATGGTAAAAAAATTCAGATACCAAAGCATATATCAAAAGATATCTAGGACATAGCTACAAAGCCGGTAAAAATGGACAAATACAGACCTCTGGAAGACCATTATAACACGACGAATTGGATGTGCAAATGTTCTCAACATTTTTATGGTGTCCATAATTATCTTTTATGCAATCTGTGATACAAACTTAAGTTTTACACGTTGGCTTTAAGCATTTTAATGAATTATGTTCCATTGATTTAAATACTATTTTTAGCCCACCACCAATTGATGGTGGGTTATTCACCTGGCCCTACATCCGTGGTTCGCACGTCAACCCTCCGTTCTGAACAATTCTTGTTACCAAAATCCAAGATTAACACCTGTCGGCCTTGGTCAATTCCATTTTCTCTGAAAATGTAATATGTTCAATTCAAGTTAAGTTTTGCTATAATCTTGTGAAAAAGGTAGTTCACAGAAATATGTATTTAAGTTGCAATGTTGAGACAGAATAAGAGAAAAGAAGAAAGAGAAAATAACAGTCTGTCATAGATCAGACAAAGGACATTTCATGGGTGGAGCCAAAGTCCCTCTCGGATGTCTTGTTTCGTAAGGTGGGTGTGTTTGAAGGAGTTTATGGTCTTCAAATTAACTAATAAAATAAATGACCAGGCAAAAAGAACATCATGTAGAAAAACATATAATCACTAGTATGTTGTCACCACTGGTGGATTTTTTCGTCTCTCAAGTTTATACATTTATCAAAGGTATAAACCCTGTATTTTGGTTCCATCTGACTTGTTCATTGTAAGGTAATAGTAAGTAAAAGTTTAACTTTTAGATAAATTTAGCAATATATAAAATTATCCTGTCAGCATGCATGATACCAGTTTATCTCTACAAAGTAAGCGTCTACTCTAAGTTCGAGCTTAACTGATTATTCATATTGCCATTAGATCGTATTGACCATTCAAAGAAATAATTATTTACGAGAAGCTTATTGAACTTCACGTAACGAATATCTTCAAAGTTTACTAGATATCTACCATGACGACTTCCTGTTATTAGGTTACCCACCTGTTCCTCCACACCTAAAACCAATTTAAGTATTCATCAGATTTTGACAGACACATAGATATTTGAAAATATGTCGATTGCAATTTTTTTGTTGGCGAAAGCAGGGAATTTACTAATTTCTTTTATCATTGTATTTGTATTTGTTTTTAAGTGTAAATATTAAATAGATCATAAATCATAAGGATGTCCACGATATAGGTTAAAATGTTGTAAAGATGGAAAAGGGTGGCATGGAGACCACACGAGCTCTGAGTCTAGTCATATTAAAATGAAATACGTGAGGAAAAAATCCTCGTCATAATTGGTACAGATGTCTCAACAACCGCCATCGAATGAACTATCGAATGATGAAATAACACGTCTTAAACCGGTAATCTGAGCTGTCCAGATTATGGTTATTTGCACTGACTATATTACGGTAATTTGAACTGTCCAGATTACTGTAAACACGGTATACAAAAAGATGATCCTAAGGACAACTAAGCAAAATTTTGATACCGGCAAAACGCTGATATTTCTAAGAGAAATTAATTCTTTCCATGTACTTCACCGTTTATGATACCGAAACCTGTACACCGCCATCCGCCACTGACTTTCAAGTACAAAAAGCATTTTATGTAACCCACTAAGAATCAATAGATAGTCCGTAATCGTATAGATTTTATTGAACAGCAAGTGTGACATCAATAACACATACAGGCGATAGTTACTTGTGTCAAAATGGCGGTTTCTGTCTGATGGTCTGGCTGTCCTAAAACCATGGTGCTTATAGACGAACGTCAATTCCGAACAACATAGAACACCAGAATTCTAGAAGTTTCTTCCGCATTCTGATCAACAAAAATACTGGATCTGTGGATATCAAAATCTTCACCTTCTGTGACCTAGTACATTGCATTATTTAACATTACAATCAAAACTTGTTTCGTAAGGATGACGATGACAGATATTAACTCATTTAAACTTGCAGCTGCAATAATTGCCGTCATTACATTTCGATATTTATTTGCGATGCTTATAATTAAGTTTAATTGAAGTGTGTAGTCAATTTGTTTGTCCCAAACATGAATTTCATTTTGTAACTTAATCAGCTGCCAGTATTTCTTACAAAATATATGCTACGATTTATCACAGGGTACACCAATATTATTATCAGATAATATTTATTTGCAAGTTAATATTTTCTTCCAGTACCCAATAGTGTTAGTGTTTTTGCGTGTAAAATCACCAGACCACATCGCCGCACCTTCTATTTAACCAGAGGTATATATGCACATGTAAATAATGTTGAGTACTGGCCGGCAATAAGTGTTAAATAAACATCGATTAGACAGTGATTTAGAGTTAATTGTCCGCTGTTTGATAGAATGTGTTTAAATAGGGCATCGTATACAGTGTGAATATAGATTTGAAAACTGTACAAACCTGGCAACTGGACAGTTTTAACACTTTCGGAAAAGGGATTTTGTCGATTACATTAAAGGACAATTAAATCCGTTAATTTAATTTTTTAATAATGTGGTAAAAATATTTTTTAATTGAATTATATATATATGAATGAGTTTGTACAGGTAATATTGCTTTCAATGACGTAATGAGTAATTCTCTATATAATACCAAAGCGTTTTATAACGAGGATTAACGAAAAAACGAAAGTTTATATCTATCTATTAACGAAAAAACGAAAGTTTTTTTTCTATCTATTTATCTATCTATCTATCTATCTATCTATCTATCTATCTATTTATATCTCTCTCTCGGAAATTAAAAATGTACACACACATACACACACATACACACAGGCACACACACATAAACAGATTACACACACAAATACACATACACACATACATACACACAGACACACACACACACACACACAAACACACACATAGGTATATATTTATCCGACCTGTTTATTTTAGGCCTTACACAACAGAAAACATATTATTTACGCTGACATGAATTCAACCTTAATTACTACAGTTCCATTGATAGCATGTATGTACCTTGTTCAAGTATTTACGTTACAATTTTGCAATTTTGCGAGTTTAGCATGTCAACAAAACAACAACACCCCCCCCCCCCAATCTTCTAAGGATGAAAATGGAGAACATTTATAATTATTATCATTCACAGGTACACTCTGCATACATACACGATGAACAAGCATCTTTTGCAATTTTGTGTGTTTTTATACTGTATATAATACTCAGGTTTCATGTATCAAACGGCGCATGTTTGTTTAAACTTTTTGTGTGTTGCGTAATAAAGTATGGACAATGATAAAAAAAAACTGTGAACGTAAAGGTCGATATAGCGGAGGTAAGGTTCGCAGTTTGTCAAGATATCTCGAAAATAAAACTATATATTATCTAAGTCTTGAAATATTGAAATACGCAAGTTTAATATTATGTTCAAATGCGAAGA
>BROG01001774.1:0-28878 GCA_030159075.1 Atrina japonica | reverse complement strand
TAAATTGTTGAGTATGGCGTAAAAATGTGATTCCCTGAAATTCCGATAATAGTTACTGTAGTAAATTGACAATTCTTGTCAGAATAGTTTACAGTTGTCGTTGAGGTGCTTGTTCTTTTTTGTATATATTTGTATAGATTAGTATATATTGATCGAACCCTGCACAATGCCACATGTTCCCTACAATCCTCAATAAGGATCCATCAGGGCGAAAACTAATATTTTAGGGTTTTATTTATATATGTCTGCTTGGCTTCCTGGAAGTTTCTAACCAAAGCCCAAAGTATGAGAGGTAGACCTGGGGATATCCTCATCCATGCACTATGCCACGTGCGTATTAAAGAGAAAGGGACAAACTGCTAAAACTGACATTTCGGGGCCTTATTTGTATTGACCGCTGGGCATATCGGGTGTTTCTGAGCGATGCCCAGGGTATGGGAGGTACTGGTGGGCATGCCCTGTTAAAAACACTAGACCTAGACTCTCGGGAAGGGTGCAAAGGGGATTAAGCTGGCATTTCAGGATCATGATTGTTATGTATTGGTGGGCTTACTAAACAATTCTGAAGCCCTACAACCACTACCACCGCTCGTATAGGAAAGAAGAACAGGTGTATATTATGCCTCTCACATGTATCGGCCCCTTTGCCACAATATCGCATATGCCCTCTAGAACCTTCAGGAAGGGGAAAATATGCTGAGTCCACTTGACATTTTAAGGACCATATTTGTTATTGACTGATGGATTCCCTGAAAGTTCCTGAGCAAGGTGTGGGATACACGTGGGTAATGAACGGTCACATGATAATATGCCCACGTATGCCTGAGAGCCCCCCCCCCCCCCCCCCCCCCCCCAGGAAAGGAGCAAACAGGGTCTAAAATTGACATACTGGAGAATATTTGTTATTGACTGCTGGGTTTACTGGGGTTTTCTGAGCGACGACCAAAGTGTGAGAGGTAAAGATGGACATGACCTCTCATATGCACCATGTCACATATGCCCCAGATCTTAAGGAAGGGGACACTGGGGCTATAACTGATATCTCTGGGCAAAATTTGTTATTGACTGCAGCACTTGTTGGGAGGTTCTGGGTGACACCCAAAGTATGGGAGGTGAAAATTGGCATGTCCTTTTACATGCGCTATGACACATATGCCCTAGACACTCAGAAATGGAACAAAAAGTCTAAAACTAACATTTTGGGGCCATATTTATTACTGACTGATGGGCTTTCTGGGAATTTCATAGCGACACCCAAAAGATTGGAGGTGGAGATGGGCATGGCCTCTGACATGCAGTTTGCCAGATATCCCCTAAATCCTCAGGAAGTGCAAGCAATTGGCTACAATTGACTTTTCGGGTCATATTTGTTGTTGACTGCTGGGCTTACTGGGGTTTCTGCGCGACGCCCAGGGTATTTGGGTACAGATGAGTGTAACCTCTCACATGTATTCAGGAAGGGGACACAGAGGCTAAAACTGACATTTTGAATAATAATTGTGATTGACTGCTGGGCTTCCTGGGAGTTTCTGAGCGATGCCTTAAGCATGGGAGGTGGAGGTGGGCATGACCTCTAATATACTCTTGCCAAATATACCCTAGACCCCCAGTACAGGCAAACAGAGCTAAAAGTGATTTTTCGTAGGCATATTTGTAATTGATTGCTGCGCTAACGAGGAGTTTCTGAGCTACACGCTGAGGTGTGGAGTAGGTGTAAGCGTGTTTCTCCTCATATATGCATTTACGAAGGGGACACAGGGCCTTAAAGGTGACACTTTGGGACCATATTTGTTATCGACTGCTCATGTTCCTTGAAGTTTCTGAGCGACGACCAATTTATGGGTGATAGAGGTGCGCATAAACTCTCATATGCAACAAGCCACATATGCCCGAGATGTTCAGGAAGGGGACACTGGGGATAAAATGAAATTTTTGAGCCAAATTTGTTATTGACTGCTTGGCTTGCTGGGGTTTTCTGAACGTTGCCCAACTTAAAAGATGTAGAGGCAGGCATGCACCATGCCACATACCTGAGACTCTCAGGGAGGGGACAAAGGGACTAAATCTGACATTTTGGGGCCATATTTGTTATAGACTTCTGGGCTTTCTGTGATGTTCTGATGGACGCCCAAGGTATGGGAGTTAATGATGGGCATGATCTTTCATATGTACTTTAAAATCTGCTTGTCACACCCGCCGTGCGTCCATAGTTAAATCCAATGAAACGCGTGGGGAGTGTATCCTCGTCACAATTGGTACAGACGTCTCAACAACCGCCAACGAAAAGACAACTCAACATATCACTTAGTGAAACAGGGTAGTCGCAAACAAGACTATTAAACCGACCGTAAAATTTGCAGAACGTTGACATTAAACACGATTTTCGATGTCCCTGTGTCAATAATTTATCATTGAGTAGTGTGCCTCTGTATATGAAATTTTCATATGTTGTACACGCCATGGCAAATCGGATCATTTGTGAAATATAAACTCCATATGCGGGTGAGTGAGGGATATATCTACTTAAATGTGGGAAATTTACGATGGGAGAGCCGAAATACGACGTCTGTCGTATAGCTTAGTTGCTAATTTCCCGTCTGTGTTGATATTCAGTAAAATGTATGAAGCGCGTGTGCTTGATTCTGTTGTTTCTTTAATTTCTAGTTCGCTGGGATATATCGCATTGACATAAGTATGAAAATTGTCTTTACTTATTGACAAATTGTAGTCCATATATCTAAATGTCAAATTAAAGGACATTGCTAACTTTTTTCTTTTTTTTTTTTTTCTTTGATTCTGTAGTATCTGAGTGAAGTGTGCTTCGTATGAATAAAGGTGCAGGTCGGCTAATAAAGGAGCACAATTGGTTCCCATAGGAATGCCGGCAATTTGTTAAAAGACCACGTCTCCGAACATTACAAATATATTGTCTATAAGAAATTCCAGTATGTTTTTTATATCAACTTCAGTGTATGTATGTGCAGAATCAGAGTGGTGTTTGACGAAATAGGTATCCTGCTAGCCAATCAATTTATATATATATTTAAATTTTCGGTTACCACCGTTAGTGGAAAAACAGTTGTCTATGATGCCGAAAAGTCTTACTTTGAATGTTTTATGGAATAGTTGTGTAAATAGTAGAGAAGTCATAAGTTTTGATACTGTGAATTCGAAAAAAAATTGTGTTCCTTCAAATTTTCTAAAAGCTGTTTAGAATTTTTAAGTATCCACATCTGAGTTTACACTGCTTCTGGAATAAGCAACTGAACAGTATTGTTGAAGTTTCTCCTTAACGGCTGTCAATATCTAAGGAGTATAGATAAAGGTTTGGTAGAACATTTGCTGGATCCTGCTATGTATCTTTGCTTATGTGGGGTTTTATTAAGTTTAGGTATCCAATATAAATGTTGTAGCTCGAAATCGGTATCCGTTCTAGGTATATCAAATTAGTGTAATACGGACACGTTATTATGATGGATCTCGTCCTTTGAAAGTGAGCTACGTATGTATGTAGGATTTCCATATTTCCAGGGTATATTTAGCAAAGAGTATGTCAGAGGTCATGCCCACCTATATGCATTTACGAAGGGGCTAAACTGAAACTCTGGGACCGTATTTGTTATCGACTGCTGGGGTTCCTTGAAGTTTCTGAGCGACAACTTCTGTTTTGGTGATCAAGAAGTGGTAACCCAGCTGCATAGATCACATGACCAATAGTTTATTAGAAAAACTGCGGTTTAATTCGAATTCGAATACACACGTACACCACATTCAAAGGACGAGATCCATCAAAACCACGTGTGGGTATTACGCCCTTTTGATGCATTTACAAACATTACTGAGCTACCATATTCATAATGCTTTTCTAAACTTTACAAAAACCCATTTAAGCAGGGGTGCATAACAGGATCCAGCACGTATTTTACTTTTATCGTCACTCCGTACCAAAATCCTGACAGCGATTAAGGAGAAACTTCAGCAATCCTGCACAGTTGTTTATTGCAGAAGCAGTGTAAATCAGATGCGGATTCTGAAGCATTCGTTATAACTTTTAGAAAAATTTGAAGGCAAACATTTTTTTTTCTCAAATTCACAATATCAAAACATATCACTTTTCTACTCTTTGTATAATACTCTCTTATGCAACTATCTCCTGACCTTCCACCGGATTCATTCCCCAAACGTTATCCAACGCTTTGAATAATTCTGTGTGCTAGGTAATTTATCGTATCACACTTATATCAAACATAAGTATTGAATTGTTCTCGGAGTAACCGAGTACACGTTCGAAACACATTCGGATTGATCAGTTACCACTATTTACAAACAGCATTAAAACTTTGAAACTGATAATTGGATGAATTTTTGCATTAATTATCATCAACATATCCACGGAAAAAAAGCACAAACACACATGCACCATCAATTTTCCAAATTTAATTAGTCATACCCTCCAATCAGTGTGTATATCTTGCAAATCACCCGATATGCAAGGGCGTGTTCACATATGAATATTTCATATACAGAGACAAACTACTCACTGATAAGTTATTAGATCCCAACCGGTACAACTGGTTGGAACTAGATTTATCTGTCATCTGTGTCTACCTGTCGCAACTACACTTATACCCATGAGCGGTTGAATGAAAGTTTTGTAATAAAGAAGACCACACCATGAAGATGTGCATGGATGACAATTTCCGGGGAAACTTAATGGTTTATAGAAATAATTTGAATTGGTTTTAGGATTTTGTCAAAGCATTCTTTCGAAAGAATTCTTTATAAAATAAAAACCTAATCGATTTTACTTTCATGAAACCCCTCGGAGTTCAGTTTGAAAACTATGCAATGCATGAATTTTGTCATCTATAGAAAAAATTAAATGACTGGATATATATATATTTAAAGTCGCGTTTACATTTCATCCTACGTCCAAAAGGTCAATTAATGAAACAAAATGCTAAAATACAGCCTTAAACCTCAAGTGCATAAAATACAAAAATACCATAACTCCAGAGATTGTATAGACAAATGGAATGGAAGCGCTAACTCGTTTCTGGCTTACGGCCGTTAAAGAGCAACGGTTGCCTTTCCTCTTGTATCTTGACAACGGTCACCTGTCATCGAACCATGTGTCAATCCTTGAATTGTTATACCCGATGGGGACACTTTACCTTCGGCATTATACCAAGGAATACCTTAACTATGGAGTCTTTACCATAGTTAAACTGTTTTGTAACTTAAATTTAAACCGTTGTGTCATTGTTATTAGTGCTGAAGTAGGATAAAAAATGCTTCAGCTCCCTTACATCCCCGTGAGTGTTAATATTGTTAATCATTTTTAGAAACAATATAAAAAAAAGAATGTAGAAAGGTAATACATATAATTCTTTCTTCCCCATGGCACCTAGTTCAACCTCTGTATGTTCACAATGGCCGTTCGTGTCCAATGTTCACCGGATTAGTAAGTTGTCTCCTGAACTACCTGGCGATTTATACTTTAGTATCAGTGATATTTATATTTAACGAAAACACGCATCCCATGTGAATAGTATGCGGATAGAATTTGTGAGAATTGAAAGAAATATAACATTTTACTTTACTTCAAACGCGAATCAAGACAATTATATTACCTACTTAAACCGATCATTATGACACAATATTTGTTTTGTAATAAACAGCATGCTGTTTCCATTTATATCATTGTTTATCACTCAATTTTAGGACGAAATTACACGTTAAATTGTATGAACTTGCAATAAAGCTCTGCGTTCTATAGTGAATATATTAGTACAAATACATTCGTGCATAAAAGCTAACTCAGGGAGTTTGCCAAATTGCCCACCAAAAGTTAAAAGCAAAGATCGTTCAAATTAAAAATTAAATATTAACACGAATTTAATTTATGTGTGGAGTAAAAAAAAAGTAAATACACATATTTTATTTTATTTCATGTATACTTCATTGGTTGAACTCGAATTTCAAATAGATGAATGATACCAACATGTAATATTTAAACCGTATTGATGTCTATACTGTAAAAGAGACTTCATTGTTATTATCATTATCATTATTATTATTATTATTATTATTATTATTATTATTATTATTATTATTATTATTATTATATTATTATTATTATTATTATTATTATTATTATTATTATTATTATTATATTTATTATTATTATTCTTATTATTATTATTATCATTATTATTATCATCATCATCATCATCATCATCATCACCATCACCATCCTTATAATCATCATCATCATTATTATTATTAGTATTATTATTATTATTATTGTTATTATTATTATTATTATTATTATTATTATTATTATTATTATTATTATTATTATTATTATTATTATTATTATTATTATTATTATTATTATTATTATTATTAAAATCAGAGCATATGATGGTACTACATTAACACAATATTACTTCAGTCATCAAATAATAATAATAACAAAAAATCAGCAGGGACCGGGATAGTGGATACATGGATAATGTATAAAATTCTGGTCAAAAATATGGTCGGAACTTCATCTTTGACCTCGTGTAACACGTAAGTGTAGCATTATTTACGGGACGCAAAACAACCACCAATGAAACAGAACACTAGTGTAGTGCCTAAATAATTCAGCAAACGACAAAAGAAAATAGTGTTTTTCAGGGAGTTACCGCCCTTTACTCAGTATTATATACTACTGATATAGTTCATAAGAGTACATTCTTTACTTTGAGTAACCTAATTTTAAAAAAATGCGACCCTTCTACTTCACCGTAGGTTAGCATGCATTTACATTCAGGGGATTATGATACCAGGAGGGTATGTTATGAATAGTTTTAATCATGCCATATAAAACACCTATACTCCACGGACAATGTTCAGTTTGCTGAACATTGACCAATCAAATCGCCACTAGGCTTTATTATACGTGTTACTTATAAAATATTTATGTAATCTGTTATGAATCATCAAGGGGTTACGTTATGAACTGTTTAAATCATGCAATTTAAAACAACTATACTTCAAGGACGAGTTTGTGTTATATAGAATTCACGAGATTGTTTACAATACATTGTACATGTAGTTTTGTCCAACAAATGAATCGCGATAATACGTGGTAGCATTTAGTCAAAGAACTTAAAAATTGAATAAGAATCACCAAACGTATCTGTCATTGAATGCATGAGATAATTATATATTTTGTCATTTTAACTTGTCTTTTTATTCAATATATAGCTATTTTAAATATCTGTATATTGATTTTACACACGGATAACCCGGTTGTTGTGGTAAGGTAGTGCAAGGACGATTTAAAACCAACGTGAAATAACAAGACGGCTATGAAATGAAACGGAAGGTCTATCATTGAAATGTTATATATATCATTCAATGCTCATCTGATCTTAATAATCTTCAGTGTGTACATGTTTCTATTTAACACAGCGATATCTTTAGAAATCTATTTAATCACATAACCAATACATTTTTTTATCGTTTGGACATGGATATACCTACATCTATTTAACGGTAAAGGGACTCCTGTGAAATTATTTATTTCTTTTCTGTAGGTATTGAACAGAAATGTCAAGCCAGGTATGTAAATAGGGAGTAACTAAACATCGAGTAATTACACTCATGACTGACATGCTAAGCTAGCTGTTGATGATGATTGATAAAAATGATTTGTGAATGATTGTCGGTGTAATGGTGATGATGACAATGGTGATGGTGATGTTGGTGATGGTGATGATGATGATGACGACGATGATGACGACGACGACGACGATGGTGACGATGATGACGGCGACGACGACGACGACGACGACGACGACGATGATGATGATGATGATGATGATGATGATGATGATGATGATGATGTTAATGATGGTAATGATGATGATGATGATGATGATGATGATGATGATGATGATGGTGGTGATGATGATGATGATGATGATGATGATGATGATGATGATGATGATGATGATGATGATTATGGTGATGGTGGTGGTGATGATGCTGATGCCGATGATGGTGATGGTGGTGATGGTGATGATGATGATGATGATGATGATGATGATGATGATGGAAACGACTGCGTGTATGCCAGACCGATACGGCTATTAGTTTCAGGTGACAATAATTGTACTGACCGATAAAACGTTTCAAACATTTCAGAACGTGATATAAGGCATGCTGTGTAAATACGCGTGTTACGTTACAATTATATTTATATATACCAAGAATTTAATGAATACATTACTTTGAAAAAAAACATGTTTGAACAAATGACATAGATACACATGGTATTCAAGGACATCTTATGGAGTTATGTCGCACATTTATAGAAATCTGCTACTGAATTGAGTTATGTCAAGCGGGTCGTAAATGGGCTTGTGTCAAATTACAGAATGTTAATTGAAATTCTAGTGGCTTTATCTATATGTTCATAAAGCTGAGAGTAGAATCAAAAGTACAAAACACATAGAAGTATATACGACTATATATCCTACCTGTATAAAACATTACTATAACAAAAACCTTGCTACGTTATTGTTTCCTGTTCTTGCCTCTGCCTTGTCCTATATCACTTTCTCTCTAGAAAATTTGGTCTAACAAACAGAAACGATCGTCTGATAACTTTAATATTATGTTCATAACATTTATTCATTTGAAATTGACTGTGCACTCAATTCGAACGTGATTGGTCAACATGGGATGCGGTTATGCTTTACTCCTCCCCATGCCACCTGTTTTATTAATGGTGTATGGTATTGTTTTGACCATTTCTTTTAGTAATATGATTTTAATGTTGCAAATATTAGAATCGGGTGCCGATCGATTTACTTTCAGTTTCCAATCTGGTTTATTAAAGTTAAACAAGGAACGTAATCCACCAATACCAACCTATTTATAAACGTTTTCACGCAGTATAAAAGTGAAACATCATTGATTATGTTCACTCAATGTCTGCTGTATTGAATCGCGCTCAAATATCCCGAGAAAAAAATAAAATATAAAAGTTGGACTTGGGTAATAGTCGATCACAATGCTCCTGACGCCAAAATGTCTATCAGTAGTCCTTCTTCCACCTGCACTTCGTGCTGTACAGAATGTTTTCCATGAGCAATTGCTTTTATACCCCGATGATGTTCAAAAATAAAAAACAATTCTTAATTAAAACTCAGGTACAAAGCAAAATATGTTGATCAATTATTTCATAAATATGTTATTTGTATACTGAAATGATATTTCTATTATGTCG
This sequence comes from Atrina japonica, assembly GCA_030159075.1. Lineage (NCBI taxonomy): Eukaryota > Metazoa > Mollusca > Bivalvia > Pterioida > Pinnidae > Atrina > Atrina japonica. The sequence goes on along the minus strand of BROG01001774.1, from coordinate 19,592 downwards.
AACTTCTTAACTAAGATAAATGTTAGTCATTTCAGATATTTTAGTATTTTATTTTAGTCCGATTCTTGACATATATATGTATGAACTAAACTAAATGTGTATGACGAAACCAAAATAGTATGTAGGTTTATTTGTGACGATATATATGCACTTTTACATATATACCGTTTTAGCTAATTTTCAGATGATAAATTGAGTTGTGGACTCAATATATGGATGGGATTTGATACAGTGTTAGCTAATGAGGTTATTTAGTCTAGTATGGGGTAAAGTTTGGGGTACAAAAAAAAAGGTAAAATATACCTGTCAATAGCTATGATGAAGCGGTGTTTAGCCTTTTTACCCAGGTGATTAACTTAGTCAAGGGCGTAATATATAGATAAAGGTTAATATAATATCACAGACTACAATCTCCTGTTCAATTGTCACTAAGACAAACACTTGATGGGTTTATAGGGGTGTATGATGATGGATTTGAGTGACATGTCCAGTTTTCATCATTATCCTTGATACCATCCTCCATCCATAATCTGTTCCGATGTCACCTGATCTTGTAACAGTAAAACCGCCTATGTCAAACTATGTTTTGACACATTCCATGACATCATAATCAGTTATCAACTAGAATCAGTTCACTCGCGTTCATCATATGCTTTGATCCAGCGCAATGGTTTCATCAACACATAATTGAACATATCGCACTGTCATACCTGTCTCTGTATAAGACTGAAACGTGTTGATCCTCTGGTGTCAGAAGTTTCCCTATTTGTAGAGCTATGTGTGCCCTATTAACTGTACTAGGGTGAACGGACGTATTATTAATTGTAGGTAGGAGGCTTGGGTATATCTAGGTATGTTAAACTGGGTTTATCCTGGTTGAATTTAATCTGTTCAGAGACGAGTTATGTCAGAACTTCTTTACTTTTGGTCATCAGTAGTTCAATCCTTTGTATTCCTTTGTTCTTTTCTAAAATGTGATGCTCCTCTTCATCTTCAGCTTCGTGAATCATGCCATCACAGAGTCTTCATGTTTCTGTTATAATGTGTTCTCTTTTCTTATTAATGTTGAATTTTACAGATATAGTGACCTTCTTACAGTTTCTACTTTTTGTTTTAATTTGGCTTCGTCATGTTTACAGTGTTTTAAATTTCTGGTTTCTAATGCCTTGTGGTATCTTTTTATTTTATGTCAGACGTTTAAAAGTGTAACCGCAGTTTCACTGATTCCTTTACCTTTGTGGTCCTTGTAATGCATTTATTACATAAAATGTTTGTGCCAGGTATTACAATGGAAGAACAAGACATAAGACCGATGTGTATAACATGTCACCCCTGCTGCTTGAAGTCTAAGTCCTTCAAGTTTGAGAATGATATAGTACTATATCTACATGGGAATTTGTACATGATTGACTTGGCATGTGCCACACCGATTCCCTTTACAGTCCAGGCAATTTCAATGTATGTCTTCTTTTTTTTTTCCCCACATACACCACATGTTACTGGTGCTTGGTTTGTATGATGTGTTGGTGAATTAGCCATGTTTCCACCCAAGAGATACAAAATAAATTTTAGCTTAGGGGTTTAAGCATGATATATTTTTTTACTTATTGTTGTTTTTGTTATTGCTGTTTACCATTGTTGTTACAACCAGCCGAAAACGATTACTGTATATCTGGAACGTTTGAAGACAGAACAGTCATCACTTGTTCTCAAAGAAGTCTTCGTAAGGCAGAATACGGGTAATCAAATCAGTGTCTTCACACATAAGGTACCAACACACCCACTAATTTGTGGTTTATAGTGCAACAGAGACTGGAAAAGGTGTATGGTGTGTGTGTGTGTGTGTGTGTGTGTGTGTGTGTGTGTGTGTGTGTGTGTGTGTGTGTGTGTGTGTGTGTGTGTGTGTGTGTGTGTGTGTGCGCGCGCGCGCGCGAGTGTGTGTGTGTGTGTGTGTGTGTGTGCGCGCGCGCGCGAGTGTGTGTGTGTGTGTGTGTGTGTGTGTGTGTGTGTGTGTGTGTGTGTGTGTGTGTGTGTGTGTGTGTGTATGATTAGCCTAATGTCCTTTTTGAGCAATTTGGTGTTACATTTAACTGTTCAACAAAAATATCAAAAAGATTTGTATAGTGGTTTTGCTGATGGAATAAAAAGAAAATGAATCGTGTCTGTTATAATATCTGGAATACCAAGTTATTTATTCCCTAGAAGACTCACTGCAGATCCTGGTACAGCGGACATTGTTTCTTGTGTAAATGAAAGTGAAAGTAGGGGACTATATTTTAATCAATCTTTTATTATATCCGGTATTATCGTATGGTATGTATAGGATGAATAAACGGAAGCCATCCAAAAGCATCCCGTTTTATTAATTAGCTCACACAATAAAGTCTCACGTGACACAAAATACTTCAATAGTAAGACGTATAAATTCTTCTTTATAAACTATTTCGATAAATTGAAATGATCAAACAAATTAGACTGATGAAAAGATATAGCGTACAACTTTTTGTTGTTCACTGATATTAGCAAATTATTTTTTTATTTTGACAACCGGCTGCTTTACAAAAGTACTTTGAGATTTATGATTTGACTTGATTTAGACAGAAGCATTTTGGGGTATTCTCAGATAAAATTTGGTTCATGTTTTCCTTCCCGCAATGATTGATATCTGGTTTTTAAAGGTAAACAGAGAAACATTGCGTTGATGTTTATTATTTTTTATTTCTTTTATTTTGTTTTGATACGACCCCATGCTGTTGTATAAATCGATAAATGTTTGGATAAAGATTGCTAGTGACTATTATTGAATTATACTACGTTATTGGTTGTGGAATATAAGGCATTAAAAGTTCTATATATCATATTCCTTTCTCTATCGTTAAAGAATAAATAATTCTAAACATATTATTTTTTTATTTTATTTCATGAACAATTGCAAGACAATTTGCAACAATATTGCTCACCCCGACACTTAAAATTACATAAATATATATGTACATATAATACTTATACAAACAGCAAAAGTCGTGCACAAGTTGACTGCATGTTTCCCATTAAATGATGACAGATTATCACTTCCTAGACCAGATCGATTTGTTATGAACATGCGGAAGTGTTCTAATTTTTATTTTGTCTCCTGATGATACAAATTTAAAATATAACGATTATAAAACATGTTCCACATCTGCATTACTATTTCTGCAATGATGCAAGTATATATCAAGTATTTGCATCCCTACATTGTCCCGTAACAAACGTGTTTTGGGGACATACAGAAAGAAACATCTAATCAAAATCTATATATACACTACTGTGGTATAAAATACATTTCAAATAAACAAATATATTAATAAGAATTGAGCCGACAATGTGACAAATGTATACAACAACAGATCACAAATTCAACAATCTTTTCGAAAGATAATTTGGTACCATGAACCATGAAGACAAGGTCAAATGTCAATGTCAATAACACATCAGACAATTCATACGTGCATTTCAGTGATACAAATCACTCAGCCGACCATTAACGGTTCAGGAACCTCTTGTTGTTGTTTTTTTTCAATATGCGGGCTTTAACCACCAGTTAATGTACATTTGATTATCGAAGTCCATGGATGTTACTTTACATTTTCTCGTTTTTCTCAGAACTTTGTTCTTGTTGCACGTCCTTTTCTGAATCTATAACCCCTGCCAGACTGTAGGCGTTACCCTCTTCTTCTGGTTTTACCTCACACTCAGATTCCTTTAGTTTAAGCGTGCGATTTTTAGATGTGTCATAATGGGTTTCTGTTGGTCTTGATTCACATCTGTCCCGTCTACATCGCGAGAATGACAATTTATTGTAATCACTTGAAAACGTCAGAGTATGTAAATATGGGGCATCAAGTTTACAAACTTCTGCATAATCCGAATACACTGCATTTTGATTTTCTTGTATAGCATGAGATCCCGCCTCATGGTCTTGTTGGTCTGCATAGATAAAAGAAATAGGACTATTTAAATAGTAATACTAATTGTAATATTAATAATTTTAGTAGATGCTCAACAGATTATTCATAATCTATTTACGTAACGGATCTTAAAAACGAACATTCAAATTTTAGTGCGATTGCTACATTTTAACAATGAAATACTTGATTTGTTAGAACATGTGTTCTAACAGTTCATCTGTCCACGGTAGAGATATAATTATATCTGATAAAAACCTACGAAAATTCACTCAACATTGAGCTGAAATTTATATAGGAGTGGTGTTTTCAATAAGATATAAAAAGAGACTATGTTGATCACATTTTCAGCAACACGATTTCATTTCAGCTAACAAGAGTTTTGTTGAATATCAGTGGGTTTCATTGCAATTGTTATATTTGAAGTAAGAGAATGTTCGTTTTCTTACAAACATTGAATCCCACCGTATGTTCAAAGTACAGTGGTGTGTTAAAATTGTTCACTGTATTTTTACTAATGCTGCACTTTTTTTCATTTTGAAATCAAATTTTAATAGAAGCACCAACACGTTTACCGGTCCATATCTTTGTGTTGTTATGATGTGTTATCTTGGCATAGTTTTTGAAATGTGTATGCTTATTTACTTTTTAAATGGGGCATTAACTGTGTTTTTTATTCTTAATTTTCTCTCCGTTCTTACAATTTTGACTGGTCAATATACAGTAGTGATAGAGAGATATACAAAGGCATGAGTATTCTTAATTCCCCATATAGTTTGTAAAAATTGCTTTAGACATTCGATTTGTTCATTTGCAATTGATTAATTCAACCTTACTATTTATATATGCATACCATACTGAGTTTATTTGCACAAAATATATAGTCATATACGATTTGTTATGTTTGTTTTAGCATAGTTCTTTTTTTCCCTCATTAGAATACGTAAGCACTGTTTATGTGGGAAAAGTAGATATCAATGGTCAATGTACAGAGACCTTTTACTTACTATGATATATATTAATATATATATATATATATATATATATATATATATATATATATATATATATATTATATATATATATATTATATATATATATATATATATATATAATTATATATATATATATATATATATATATAATATATATATATATATATACTTATCTCTTGTTATTTATACGTTAAAAATATGATTAAGAACACATGAGGTGGCATTATGTTACTGCTAATGAGTGGTTGTTTATTTACATATTCTTATTTCCACAATAATCTCTTTTTTATTCAAGTTAAGAAACGTTTGGATAGGAACCTACATATCGATAACGTAAGAGCATGAAGAGGTTTTAGTCACTGTTGGCATTTTTTCGTTTGCAAATTATTAACTCAACCTCGCTATTTGTATATGAATACCACACTGGATCTAACCATATTTTTACGAAACATACAGGAATACAAGATCTGATATGCCTGTGTATAGCTCTCATATGTTATTCTACGTCAAGTAAAAGTAGAAATAAATCGAAATCAAATGTGTTGGAGTGCAAGCTAATGTCCCTTAAATCCAATAAATATAGAAACATAATAATGATAAAAGAAGTTAACATGTCTCACTCTCAGTTTAAACGTAATGTATCTTAAATGATTACTTTAAACTTTTTTATATTTATTTCCATTCATTTATGTTTTATCATTTAACTAGTAATTGATTTTCTGCATTATATTTATATATGAGACAAACGTATTCTGAATATACGCAGAACAAAACACTTACCATCATGTAATCCATTTGCTTCATAACCTAATTTCCTTCTCCTGGAATATAATTAACATTTAAAAAGTATAGTAAAAGCCCTCAATTCAGTTATCGGAATTCAATACAATTTGCTAAAGCATACCAAAGATGTAAGCCATATCAAATGAAGTGCCATTAATTCATACCGGCAAATGAGTAGAAAGATAATATATATAGTTAAAAGAAACAACCAAACAAATGTTTGCACTAGTGTTTTCCCCTTGTATTTAGATGTTCAGGTGCATTCAATGTGAGTTTTGAATTCACCTCTAGATCTGAATACAGGTGAAGCGCTAGTGCAAAACAAATTTTCTATGTTGTTGTATTATATCTACTATAATGTTCTATCATATATCATTTATATAAAGGAAGGTTCATTCACAATAAGGATGCACATCTATATTATTCAAATTTTGTTTTTTTTTCTGAAATAAGCATTGCATTTAAAGATGTTTCAGAGTTTGTTTCTCATCAACACATTTATCTGTTTATCAGGTCAAGTATTGCAAAGTTATAGTTTATGAATCGTTTCTCTCTTATTATTGTAAGATATATCTTAATGTAGGGAGCAGGGACCGCTGCAATGTAAGCGGATTTTGTGAAGAGATTTGTCATTTTATGTGTGGTAGACCAATGACATCCTTAGTACATCGGGAATAGGTTATCTTCGTCATCAAAAGTTTGACTGTCCGCCACCGTAGAATACTTTTTTTTCCAGTACAGCTAATTCAAGTAGAGATAACTTGTAATCAACATAAGTACAGTAAAATCCATATAATCTGGCGGGGTGGTGGAGTTTTGTGAAAGTTTTATTGACTCGGTCGAGTTTAGATTTTGGGTGATAAAGCATAACAATAAAATAACACTTGGTGGAGTAACCGTTCTTATTGGTCACCATAAGAAAACCGTGATCCAGTGAGAAATAAAACGCAGTTTGTCATAACCGAAAATCCAGTAGACTCATCCGTATTATAATCAAAAACCTCCGCCCCGCCATCTTATGTGAATCGGTCAATATCATACATGCGTATGTGGATTGATAGCAATATCAACACTGTCATTAAAACTCCAAACCGGAACACCAAACAGGTACTTCCAATGGACTCCTTTGTAATGTACAGGTGATTCTGAAGTTTGTTGGTCAGCGCTAGTAGTTTGGACTATGTCAATTGTGCCTGAAGTTTGAAATATATATATATAATATTATATATATATATATATATATATATTATATATATATATATATATATATAGTATATTATATTATATACTTAATATATATATATATATATATATATATATATATAATATATATATATATATATATATATATATATATATATATATATATATATATATATATATATATATATTTTATATATATATATATATATATATACATTGATTTAATTTTTCACTTAACAAATTCAAAGTTTTACACTTACATTTTTTTTTAAAATAATCCATTCCCTAATTCTAGAATAGTTAGAATACTCGCCTATCTGTCCAATTCCTATGTAATTCACTATTTCGGCGATTTCATTGTAAAGCGAAATTCCCTGATCCATTTGTAAAATATTTTATAAAATCATTACATACAATTGCTTTTATGACCTTGCTAATTAAAGTCACTTACTCTCTGTGTTGTTATATACACAACCCTCTTTGGCATCACAAATCTGGTCTTTTTTACAGTTGCACTTCCTCCTGCAAGCCACACCATACTTTCCACTATCACACGGCAGCTGGCATTCTTCACCATAAAAACCCCTCCGCACATTCTATAATGTTATACTTTATTTGATGTTTGGCTAACATTAAGGCGTAACTTGGACTTAAGATAAGCAAAACCATTCACAAATTTTTATGCAACGAATAATATGGTATGATATAAATATCGCTGAAAAAAGGATAAAAGTATGTTCTTATTTTGATTTTAATGGATATTTCATATATTTGAAATCAAATAAAAATATCAGATATCAAAGTATAAATCTATAAGATGTCCAGGACATACATACAATTTGGCAAAAATGGAACAAACACGGACCTCTGGAAATCGAGAGGTGGGATCAGGTGCCATAGAAGAGTGGGCATCTCCTGTTGACCGGTCACACCCACCGTGATTAATTGTTTAAAATGAAAAGAAAGTGCTCTACCAATTGCATATTCCGTATACGTTCCTGTACCCAGCGCAACATTTCTTCTTACCCCTGAAATACCGAAATTTCAAAGTATTCTTGATTATTTAATGGAGTAGCCCATGTCTTAAATAAGTAAACACATGTCTATGAACTTAATACTAACAACAACAGCAACAACAACAACAACAACAACACCACCAACAACAACAACAACAACAACAATAATAATAATAATAATAATAATGATAATAATAATGATAATAATAATAATAATAATAATAATAATAATAATAATAATAATAATAATAATAATAATAATAATAATAACAATAATATAACTACTACTACTACTGCTACTGCTTCTAATAATAATAATAATAATAATAATAATAATAATAATAATAATAATAATAATAATAATAATAATAATAATAATAATAATAATTGTACAATTATGATAATAATATGAAAAATGATGACAACTTACCCAGTTTCTACGCCACATTCCTTACCATAGATTACAAATATGAAAAGACATAATACAATAGTTACTAGAAAAATGTGGTATTTCATGATTAGTTAACCGGCTCGGTTCGGTGTTGTCCTCGGACTGTGTAAAACATGATAGTGGAATTATATATCAATGATTTTATATTGTGTTTATATTCACGATAACATTGCGCAAAAGAGGAAAACAATTATTAAATGTCAAATAGGTTCAACGGATATAAGCTTAAGGACTTGACGTTAAAATTTTCAAATGCAAAAACATATAATGAAATTGGTTCCGTGTATAAGGGTTATTAATGAGTATTCATCAAACGATATGATAATCAAATACCAAAATATCTTCTCAGTCATGAAATAAATAATAAATGAGACATACGTGTAGTTTTATATCAAAAGTAGAACGAAAGAACTCATCATATCTTAACACTGTTGGTAGGTACGTGTAGCGAGGTTCTACTGTATACAGCAATTACGTCATATACGTGAAACTAGATACAATATTATTTTGATGTTACATAATTTTCAATGGATCTTAAATAAATATATGAAATTTTTCATGGATGGTCATCATCATTTCTGTATGAATATTTTTTAAATTATCACATTATAAAGAAGTACAGGCTTTTCACCACGCCGTCAGAGCGGGACCTAACTCCATTTTAATTGGAGTTAACGAAGTGGTTAACTTGACCTGTTTGCTTGCAAAACAATGAACTCACTGGTCTTTTAATCCTGGAAATTTGAAATAAAAAAAAAAATAAGTATGAACGTGATATCAAAGTAAAATGTTTGCAAAAACTTCAAAATAATGCTCAAACGAGATTTTCTGTAAGGCGGTCTTCTTATGATGATCTCTAATTCCAATAAGAAAATCTGGACTGAAAAAAAACGTAGTCTGAGGCAAAACCAATACCTTAACCAAAATTAATTGTTAAACCATCTCAGATTAATTACAGTAAGATTGGTATATGTATCTGTTTTTTAGAAATACAAAACTGTTACCACAATACTGATACTTTTTTCAACGGAAGATCGAGTAGTATAAATAAATGGATAGGTACCGCATTATCAGTAACTGTGTGTGCTTATCCGTTTATCCGTTTATCATACATAAAGCACAGACCTACAAATTCGCTGCCCCCCCCCCCCCCCCCCCCCCGGTTTGAGTTCCAACTCTGCACCTACGGCACCGAACGCACGGATCCACCATCCGCTCAATGCCCTAACCACTCGGCCGTCTATGCATTCATAAATGTGTTTACGCTGACAGTATCAGTTGTGATCCAGGTTCATAGAAAATGTTCAATGCTGAAGTGATATTTGAGGTTTACATATACCAATATTTTGTATATACATCTATTATAAATCCATTAACATCCAATCCATTTACATCAGCATAAACATTTTTCAAAACTTTCTCTACGACAGAGTTCTCATGTTCGGAACTCTACTCAACATTATCGAAACATTCAATTTTTTAATGTCCGCGTGGTTAGAGGGTTAAGCATGAGAGCCAGCAGTTAGTATCGTAGGCCGAGAGTTCGAACCCCAACCGGGAAATTGTGAGTTTGTAAATACCTTGCTTTTTTCTGTATTTGCGTTTTATTTATGATTTATTTACACAGATGGTACTATCCAAGGTATATAGTAATTGTTCAATGTTGTATTGATATTCGTGCTTTATATACGTGTACTTCTCTATATGCATCGTCATGAACATTCATTTTTATCGTCTATGGCCTGAATATATATATCGATGTTTCCATTGTTGAAAATGAAAACCTCAAAAATATTATTTTAAGAGGTCCAAAATACCTCGAAATTGTTCTTTTAATCACCGAGAGAATATCAGTTATGAATTATATTGAAGATTCTGCCAGACGATGAGTCAAACATGACTATGTAGAACCAGAGATTTTGTCAGAATTCAAAAGGCTTTACAAAAAAAAAAAAAAAAGAAAAAATGCAAAAATAGCGGTGTCTTTCAATTTGATATTTAGATATATCGACGACGATTTGTCTAATAATAATGAACATTTTCGCAAATATATGAATGCGATATATCTCAGTGACGTAGAAATTAAAGATATGACAGAATAAAACACACATGCTTGATACTCAGACAATTTACTTACTATAGACACAGACGGGAAATTAACCAGTATGCTTTACGACAAACGCCACGATTTCGGCATTCCCATCGTACATTTTCCAACTTTAAGTAGTATTATCTCACAATCACCGCATATAAAGTTTATAGTTTACAAATGATACAACATGCCAGGGTGTGTCTGGCATGACTATTCACCGACAAATTATTGACTAAAGGGTATTGAAAACCGCGTTTGATGTTAACGTTCCGCTAATTTTTCGTTCGGCATAATATTCTAGTTTCCGATTACTGTGTTTCACTACGTGAAATATTGAGTCCCCTGTTCGATAGCGGTTGTTGAGAAGTCTGTTGTGACGAGGATTCGTTTATTGCGTATTTAATTTGGATTTGACCTTGGGATTATGGTGGGTGTGACAGGTCGACAGATGTTTACTCCTTCATCTCACGTGATTCCACCTCTTGATTTTATAGAGGTCCATGTTTGTCCATTTTTACAAGATTTGTACCCATATGCGGATATTTTAAAGATTTATACTTTGATATCTTAGATTTTTTTTCAAATTCGTGGTGCAGCAAGATGGATAGATAAATAACCTTCCAATGTATCAGACCATGTTCAGCAATGGAAGGGTCAGTAAAAATATGTTAAACGATTGATGTCAAACAATGAAGAAGTAAGATGTTTCTGATTTCAAACTAGAATATTGTTGATATTTGTCTTGAGTAAAATATCAGTGGACTAGATGACCTATCAAACATCACGGTGTATATATCTCCGATATCATCACAGATAGCACTACACTATTATGCAACGTAAGACAATCCGATCATCTCACTGAATAAATTATTTGATAAGAGATACCAGGTATTCACTAAATCCATATAATTGCCTTTTGAATCAGCAGACCATGCACTGCTGTCAAATACTGACTACACTTCTTTTTCGAGGTGGAGCGAGTATGATAATATACAAAATAGCAATGCAAATTTGAGATACGTTTATTCTATATAATACTTTATTCTGGTGATATGTGGCCACGGTTGTACTCAGAATAAATATGGGAGCCAGTACCCAGGTTGAGTCCTATGGGAATCCCCAAAATTATAAATATGCAAATAGGAAACTGTTTAAAGTCTGAACTCCGGGATCAGTCGAACACAGTGAACATAATAAAATGGATATAAATAACCTCTGCTAAGAAAATGAAACACTCAACGGAAAATGATCAGAGAAATTGCCACATCACATTGAATGAATCAAAAGGTGTGACATCTAGTCCAATCTCAACCATTAAGCATCTAAACAATGTACAGCCGTGACGATCCTTGTATAACTGGTGGTTATCCGAAGATATTTAAAGCTAACAGCAGTAACAAATTCAAAATAAAATTTCAAATAATATCAATATAAATATGAAACATGGAGGGAGGGGGAGTAGAAAAATCCCCAGATGAACTTACACATGTCGCGCAGCAACACCTCTTTATATACCAGCGGAAGTGACCGAAAGACAGGAGAAGTTCCGGTTACCGAATTGTATTCGATTAGTGTAAATGCGTGAAAAAACAATTGGGATAAATAAAATTAGAAATAAATGTCTCGCACTTTGATTAACATATTTAATTGATATTGATTAAATCTTCTGATCACACCATTATGCGGCGTAAGACAATCTGATCATCTCCCTGAATAAATTATTTGATAAGAGATACCAGGTATGCACTTAAATCATATCATTGCGTTTTGAATCAGCAGACCATTTACACCTATCATATACTGACAAAACTTCTTTTTCGAAGTGAAGCGAGTATGACAGTAAACAAAAAAGCAATGTAAATTTGAGATATGTTTATTTATATAATACTTTATTTTGGCGATATGTGGTCACGGTTGTACTCAGATTAAATATGGGAGCCAGTACCCAGATTAAGTCCTATGGGGATTCTCAATATTATAAATATGCAAATAGGAAACTGTTTAAAGTCTGAACTCCGAGATCGGTCGAACAGAGTAAACATAATCAAATAGATATAAGTAGCTTCTGCTAAGAAAATGAAACACTCAACGGAAAATGATCAGCGAAATTGCCACACGGCTATGAAATAACCAACAACAACAGAGACGTTGAGATAAATGAGATATAGCCAACGTCATCAGAGGCGTGAATATAAATTAGAAATAACCAACGTCAAGAAACGATGAGATAAATGATAATTAGCTCCCTAAATGGGGGATAAATTGCAGCATACTAGTAAATGAACAAACTTGCTTTCAAATAAACTATCGAACGAGATTCAACCATGGCCCATATTCTCCATCCGGTGCCGATACGTTGAGATACATTTCCAGGTGAACTTACACAAGTCGCACAGCGACACCTGTTTATATACCAGCGGAAGTGCCCGGAAGACAAGAGAAGTTCCGCTTACCGAATTGTATTCGATTAATCTAAATGCGTGCCAAAACAATTCGAACAAATAAAATGAAAAAATAAATGTGTCCCACTTTGATAAACAGATTTAATTGATATTAATTAAATCTTCTTACAGCCATACACTCAGCCCAAATGGTGTTAACCATTTAAGATTTAAGTTTAGCATTACCGTCTTTTTACGATTTAATCTTGTATTTAAATGTTAAATGCTCGGCAACATTTGTAACGGGACACAACTCTTTCAAGTTTATATGTAAACCATTATTATGTAAAAGTTTAGAAATACCAATAGATAATCGAAACTGTAAGTCCATTAGAATACGACAAATTAAATATACACATAGTTTGAATATGAATAATTATTGCGAATCCCATCTGGTGGGGCCATGTGATCGGTAGGAACCAGTGTCCTTAGTATGCCACACCAGTCGCAGATGTTGTATGGGAAATCCTCGAGGTCTCAAGACACTGTATAAGCATACGAGTATTTACTTAGGCAAAATACACAGTTATTGTAGAAACAATGAGTCAATAAACACGAAGACATGGGCTATGAATATTGAGTTACTATTGGAATATAAGAATACAGTATACAGTCCGCCATCATATTGCTCAGAACAACTGATGTAAAACCCAGTCAGTAGGCACAATGACATTTCACATTTGTTTTTAAAATGCAACATTGTCTGATCATGTCATACATACCACTTTATATTTTTGATAAAAACCATATTGTTGTACTTTAAAATACTTAAACTTGGGTGACTACTATAGACACAGACAGAACATTAACAATATAAAACATCTCAGATACCAAAGTATAAATTTTTAGGATGTCCGGGACACAGATACAAATCCGGAAAAAAATGAACCAGTTATATACAACAAACGCGATGAATACGGCTTTCCCATATTACATTTACAACATTTATGTAATAATATCCGTTAAATCACCTGCATATGAAGTTCATATTTCAGAAATGTTCCGATATGCTAGGACGTGTTCAACATATGAACATTTCATATTCAGAGGTAAACTACTCACTGACAAATAATTGACACAGGGATACCGAACATCGCGTCGATGTCAAAGTTCCGAAAATTTTACGGTCTGCATAATAATCTTTTTTGCAGCTACCCTGTGAAATGTTGACTTCCCTGTTCGATAGAGGTTGCAGGGACGACTGCACCAGGATTCGTTCTTCATTTATTTCATGTGGATTTGATTGTAGACTCACCACGGTGCGTGTGTGTGATCGGATTTGTACACATTACATATGATTGAGTATTTCATTTCGATAATTCATGCATGACATATTTCTGTATGGCACTGAATTACTTTCTGTGTAAATCTTTCAGAACGTTTTATATAACCTCGTAATGTTAATTTTAAGAAGTTTAAAAAGCAATTAAAATTACGCAATACCGTAAGTGTTTTATATATGTTTATTTTATCACTTCAGAAGAAAAATAGTTGCTTATTTTGTAGCTGGGAATAACAGGAATAATCAAATTCTCGAAAAAAATAACCTCATGCAGTTTAATGTTACTGAATTATTCACATGTTATGATTCATCGGTATATCGTACACCGCTACTTTACACTATCACAATCAAATGACTAATAGTATGTTGCAATTGTTGAAAATCAGATTGAACCTTCATACATTTTGCTGTATTTATTTTTTATATATATTTATGTATATATTTATTGCGGTATTTATTTACTTTAACCAATATCATGATATAGAAAAAGACAGGACCGCTAGTCAATGCATATATTTTGCCTTGTTGCTCTATGCGTTGTCCGAAGGATAAATGATACGTATTGATTAGGCTGGAGAGGTATTATTATTAGGGCTTTCCACTTTCCAGTGGAAAGACCTATTGGTTTTGTTCTGTTTATTCTTATTATTAGGGCTCTCCACTTTCAGTGGAAAGACCTCTTAGTTTTGTTCTGTTTATTCTTATTCTTATTATTATTCTTCCCAGGATATTTGGACAAAGGTTTCTCAAAAACGGGAAGACTTACAGACTTCAAACTTACACCGATGATAGATAACCAATAAAAGATGTGGATAGAACTTAGTCAAGGTCATTGGGTCAAAGGTCAAGGTCACAGAGACCAAAACGTGAAATTTTATGTTCCACGATAACTGGAGTAAGACTTGACACAGGGACATGAAATTTCTGTCATTTAGTCGCCTGTACATTATCCACAACTACATACTTTTTGAAGGCCATTGGGTCAAAGGTCAAGGTCACAGAGACAAAAGCTTGGAATTTTATGTTCCTCGATAACTGGAATAAAACTTGACACAGGGACATGAAACTTCTGTCACTAAGTCGTCTAGACATTCTCCAGAACTGTATTCTTTTTTATGGTCATTGGGTCAAAGGTAAAGGTCACAGAGACCAAAACGTAAAATTTTATGTTCCACGATAACTGGTGACAGACTTAACACAGGAACATAAAACTGATGTCAGTTAGTCTCCCTGACTTTCGTGAAACATAGATCAAGGACAAGAGACTAATCACATATACTTATATTCGACATGACTGTCTTTACATGAACACTGGAAAGCCCGTGTCTTTGTCTTGACAAAGTCTAGTTCTTATTATTATTCTTCCCAGGGTTTTTGGACAAAGGTTTCTCAAAAACGGAAAAACTTACAGACTTCAAACTTACACAGATGATAGAGCACCTGCTGAAGATGTGTATGAAACGTAGTCAAGATCATTGGGTCAAAGGTCAAGGTCACAGAGACCAAAACAGTAAATTCTATGTTCCACGATAACTAGAGTAACACTTGACACAGGGACATGAAACTTCTGTCAGTTAGTTGCCTGGACTTTCTCCAGACATGTATACTTGTTGAAGGTCATTGGGTCAAAGGTCAAGGTCACATAGGCTAAAATGTGAAATTGTATGTTCCACGATAACTGGAGTAATACTTGACACAAGTACATCACACTTCTCTCAGTTAGTTGTCTGTGCTTTCTCCAGACCTGTTTAATTTTTGAAGGTCATTGGGTTAAAGGTCAAGGTCACAGTTACCAAAATGTGAAATTTTATGTTCCACGATATCTGGAGTAAGACTTGACACAAAGACATGGAACTTCTGTCAGTTAGTCGACTGGACGTTCCCAAGGCCTGTATGCTTTTTGAAGTTCATTGGGTCAAAGGTCAAGGTCACAACGACCAAAACATGAAATGTTATGTTCCATGATAACTGGAATAAGACTTGACACAGGGAGATGAAACTTTTGGCAGTTAGTCACCTGGACGTTTATCAGACCTGTATACTTTTTGATGGTCATTGGGTTAAAGTCACGGTCACACAGACTTTCCCCAGATCTGTATACTTTTTCAAGATCATTGGGTCAAAGTCAAGGTCACACAGACCAAAATGTGGAATTACATGTTCTGAGAAAACTGGTGACAAACTTAACACAGGAACATGAAACTTATGTCAGTTAGTCTCCATGACTTTCTCTATTACTGTACAGGCTTTCAAGGTCATTGGGTCTAAAGGTCAAGATCACAGAGGTCAAAATGCAGAATTTGATGTAATGCGATAACTGGTGACAGACTATACACAGGAACATAAAACTTATGTCAAGTTAGTCTCCCTGACTTGCGTGAAACATAGATTTAGGACAAAAACGAATCACCTATTGTTATCTTCGACATGATTGTCTTAACGTGGACATTGGAAAGCCCGTGTCTTTGTTTTGACAAAATATAGTTATTATTATTATTTTCATCATCATCATCATCATCATCATCATCATCACCATCATCATCATCATCATCATCATCATCATCATTATCATTAGTGTTATTATTATTATTATTATTATTATTATTATTATTATTATTATTATTATTATTATTATTATTATTATTATTATTAATATTATTATTATCATTATTATTATTATTATCATTATTATTATTATTATTATAGCGAAGCTGTACAAAGGATAATACAATATAATGGAAATCGATCACATTTTATGTTTACATCGATTCATATAATGCGTTAAAAACCTGTTTTGTAACATATTGTAAAAAATAAAATTTTATACGTGTTTTGAATTCCGACCACAGTTGTCGTTCTTTTTAACCATCGATAAATTCGACCGATTTACTACGTTGTGTCAAAAATACAATACATCAATTTCAATAGCAAAGTTTAAAAGGGAAATATATGATTAGGTTCTTTGTTTCTATAGCCGTTTTGTTTTATCTCCAGTTACTTTTATGCCTATTTGTTCACCTTTGCAGCAGTTCCCAAACATTTACCTTAAGTCCTTACCAAGGTATTGACAACTGTTAAGGAGAACCTTAAACTATACTTCACAGTTGCTCATTCCAGAAGAAGTGTAAATCAGATGTGGATACTAAAAAATTCTGAAAACCTTTTAGAAAATTTGAAAACACACATTTTTCTCGAATTCACAGTATCGAAACATATGATTTCTCTATTCTTTATGCAACTATTCCGCATATAATATTAAAACAAATACTTTTTAGCATTATAGAGAACTGTATTTTTCACTAAAGAAGGTACCCGAAAATTTAAATATCTAGTGATTGGGAAACAGGATACATATTTTGTCTAACACCACTCTGATTCTACACATACACCGAAGCTGCTATAAAAACATGCTGGAATTTCTAATAGAAAATATATTTGTAATGTTCGGAGACATAGTCTTTCAACAAACTGTCGGCATTCCTATGGGAACCAATTGTGTTCCTTTATTGGCCGACGTGTTCCTTTATGCATACGAAGCAGACTTCATTCAGAAATAAAGTTATTGTTGTCCTTCAATTTGACATTTAGATATACCGACGACGTTTTGTCAATTAATAATGAAGATTTCATATGCAGAGGTAAACTACTCACTGACAAATTATTGACATAGGGATATCGATAGCCGCGTTTAATGTCAACTCTCCGCAAATTTTACGGTCGGTATAAAAGTCTTGTTTGCGATTACCCTGTTTCATTAAGTGAACTGTTGAGTTGCCTTTTCGTTGGCGGTTGTTGAGACGTCTTTACCAGTTGTGGCGAGGATGCGTTCCTCACGTATTTCATTGGACTTGACCTTGGACTAACGGTGAGTGTGATCGATCGACAGGAAATGCTAACTCCTCCATGACGCTTGATCCCACCTCTTGGTTTCCAGGGTGTTTTTTTTTCAATTTTTACCAGATTTGTATATTTATCCTGGACATCTACATATTTGAACTTTGGTGAATGAGGTTTCTTTTATATTTCTAGTACAAAGAATTTTGTGTACTTCCAAAGAACTAATTGGTCTGTACAAAAAAATGTCTGTGCGTACAAAGTTATTGAGCCGCTCTGGCTCTAATGGATTCCTTTGTGATGTACAGGTGATTCTGAATGTTGCTGGTCAGTACTTGTAATTTGTACTATGTCAATTGTGCCTGAAGTTTGAAAATTATATGTATAATCACATTAATTTAATTTTGCACTTACAAAATTGAAATTTATAGAAGATGATGTAAAATATGAAGTAAAATGTATTTACACATACAGAAAAAAGCATTGCATGGATTTTAAAAGAAAAAAATTCCTAAATCTAGAATAGTTGGAATGCTTGCCTATCTGTTCCCTATCTCTGCAATTCAATATTTCGACGATTTCATTGTAAAGCGAAATTCCTTTATCCATTTTGTAAAATATTTTATAAAATCATTACTTACAATTGCATTAATGTCAGTACTAAATAAAGCTACTTACTCTCGGTGTTGTTATATATACAAACGTCTTTGGAATCACATATCTGGTCTTTTTTTTACATTTGCATTTCCCTCTGCAAGCCGCACCATACTTTCCAATAGGACACGAACGCTGGCATTATTCACCATAAAACCTCATCGCGCATTCTAAAATGTTATACTTCATTTAATGCACAGCGAAAATTAAAGCCTGACTTGGACTTTACAGAGAAAAACCATTCACAATTTTTAATGTAACAAATAATATGGTGTGCTATAATTGTCACTGGAAAATAGGATTAACGTATGTTTTTCATTTTGATTTTAATGGATATTTCATATATATGAGATATGATAAAAACATTTCAGATACCAAAGTAAAAATCTATAAGATGTCCAGGATATAGATATAATCTGGCAAAAATGGACAAACGCGGATCCATGGAGTGTACACTTATGATAATAATATAAAAACGACGAAAACTTACCCAGTTTCTACGCCATATTCCTTACCGCAAATTACAAATATAAAAAAACACAATAAAATAGTTACTAGAAAAATGTGGTATTTCATGATTAGTTATCCGGCTGTATCGTTCGGCGTTGTCCTCGGACTGTGTAAAACATGATAGTAGAATTATATATCAATGATTTCCTTAAAATTGCGTAAACGAGGAAAACAATTATTAAATGTCAAATAGGTTCAACAGATATAAGCTTAACGGTTTGACGTTTAAATTTGCAAAAGCAAAAACATATAATGAAAGTGATTCCGTGTATAAGGGCTATTAATGAGTATTCATCAGACAATATGAATATCGAATACCAAATTATGTTCTTAACCACTTAAGTAAATGATTAAAGAGAGATACGTGTAGTTTTATATCAAAAT
>BROG01001773.1:0-28944 GCA_030159075.1 Atrina japonica | reverse complement strand
TCTTCATCCGTAATGCACATTAATTTTTCATCATTATTTCGATCACTACCACATGATCATTACAATTATTGGCCATTATAATAGATTTTTTTCACAATAACTGCGGTCTTACTAATTTCACCTGCGTTAAAGCACCTGTTACAATGTCTTTCAGGTACGAAACTTCCTGATGTGTCTCATTACAAACTGCAACGGGCTCCTGAACTGTCTCAGTCATTCCCATGTTCGTATCTAGGGATTTTTTTAATCAGAAGTATTAGATTTTATATCTTCACGAGGAGCATTTTTTTTTTATTTTTATTGGTTTTCAGATAAATATTTCAGATTCAAAAACTGCCGCTACGTAATGATAAAAACTTACACAGACATTTCGTTACAGGTGAGCTAACAAAGGACAAATTATATCTGTTGTCATAGAAACAGAACTTTTGTACATAAACGGAGATATAGGAGAGTATAAAGAGCAGGTAGGTATAATTCACTCACACGTCATCTTATTATTGTTGGCCGAAAGGTGGCGTTCAGGTACATATCGGTTTGAACTATTTCTGTAATTCTGTCAAAACCAGTTTTATTATATTGTACACGTGTCATTATACTAAAATAAAACGTCCCATGGTATCCCGTTGTAACAAAAACATAACTTGGTTAAATATTCTTTATTGCGTAACCCGAGAGTATATCATGCCAATAGTTTGTAGGCATGTCTTTTTATAGAATCAAATAAAACGATCAATAAAGTGTATATTGTACCTGCAAGTTTAACTTCCAATACAGGGAATCGTTGCACAGCCAGCTGTATACCATAAATGTTGTCACGTGGTGTCTACCTGGGTAATGTAATGTCAAGGTGACAGATATAGAGCTGGGCGTTTTCGTTGACAACCATTTGCTTACCTGTCTGTGTATCAAGACTACATTGGGTTGTGTATCTCATATCATATTGAACTTTTATCAATACAAGTGTATTCAGAACGTTTCAGTTATTTTGAAGCAATTTTGAGCTGGTACATCTTGTCAACAGAGACAAAACATTGACAATTTAATTAATTTATCCGGAACGGGATAATACGCATTATATTTTGTAAAACATCGATAGTGCTAGTGCGGCGATCAAATTTTGACCGGCAATCTACATCAATTCTGACAGTTAATCAAAGGTAATATATCATATATTATACTATATATCTTGAGTATTCTAATGGTAATCGTACGTCTGTCAATGGCATTACCGTTCTTTCGTCTACTACCATTATTGTATTATAGCGAGACCTTTGTTCACCGATCATTTCTGGTCACACATTGTATTATAGATATATCTTTGTCTGACAACTATTTCTGCTAACATCATTGTATTATAGATATATCTTTGTCTGACAACTATTTCTACTAACATCACTGTATTATAGATAGATCTTTGTGTGACAACTATTTCTGCTAACATCATTGTATTATAGATATATCTTTGTCTGACAACTATTTCTACTAACATCACTGTATTATAGATAGATCTTTGTGTGCCAACTATTTCTGCTAAGGTATGGTACGTTGAAGAAGACCCAGGTCATTTGCATAAATCCGGAGCGAGAGGCATCAACATTTTAAAATTCCTATATACTGTGTGAAAACCCCTTGAGAACCCCAATTACTCGCATTCGTCTCTATATATTTCGTTTTGTGCAACATTCCATGTCGTCTCCATGTCGATATTAAAACGGAAATATCTATTGTGAAGGGACACAACTTTAAAGCTTTTATATAATAATTTCAATTTAATATCCATGGCGACCTGACATCAGGAAATGGAAACAAAATTGACACCTTGATTGGTGATAATGTAGCTTGAATTAGGTCAGACGACTTAAATAAATTTTGGTGAGGAAACTGGACTTTTAGCCACTTGTATGGAATACGGGAATATCACAATCGACACAGCAAGAAATTAAAAACTGCTGAGTTGTTGACTTTCGCTCTATTCTTTTAGTTTGATCTGCAACAATGACTAGTCAGTAACTGATGTCTATATATATATAATATTTATTTTGCGACAATCTATTAACCAGAGTTTACTACATATCAAAGTCTCTCACGGTAAGCATATTTATACACACATTCTACAGATTTAACCTCGGGTAGGTCTTAAATTCGGATACTATTCTGTAATCTTGTTACCCTAAATCGTTGTATATTTCATTTATATTTTATATTTGTTCTCGTGGCTGTTTTATTGTCCTTTTTCTGGTTTTGTTTTTTTCTTTTTCTAGAAGGCTATTTGATATATGGTATATATATTAGCTCATCTCATTTGGTCTCATGGTCGTGTTTCAACGGGTCCATTTGTTGTGTTGTCGTAGCTTGGTAACCAATGACGTAATTCTTTTGTAAAAGATATAATAATTTTTTTTTTGCGTAGGACCCGTTCTGTTGACTTTTTTTCTTGTTTTTCAAATAGACATTTAAACTCACAATCTGACAACACGTAATGTCTAGTGTGCATCATACCAGCAAGTTTAACTTATAATACTGAGAAACGTTGCACAGGTAGCAGCGTACCTAGAAGTTCGTCACGTGGTATCTTCCGGGGCAAGGTGATATCAAGGGTGACGAGAGATAGAGTTGGGCGTTTTCGTTGACAACCATTTGTTTACCTGTTTGTGTATCGATACTACTATTGAACTTTTATCTATACAAGTGTATTCAGAAGGTATCAGCAATTTAGAGGTGCTAGACAAACCATTGAAAATAAATTCATATATTCGCAACGGAAAAATACTCATCATATTTTGTAAAACATCGATAGTTCAATTCCAGCAATCTCATTTAGACCGGCAATCTACATCAATTGTGATAGTTATTTAAAGGTAATATTTCAGATATTTACTTAGACATTTTACTTAATATAAACACAGACGGGAAATTAGCAACGAAGCTATACGATAAACGCGACGATTTCGGCTTTCCCATCGTCAATTTTCCACATTTAAGTAGTAATTATCCCTCAGTCACCCGCATATGGAGTATATATTTCACAAATGATCCCATAATGCCAGGGCGTGCACAACATAGATTTCATATACAAGATTTTTTCATATTATTTTTTTTAGAGTTTTTTTTTTTGTAAACCTAATTCACTTAATAAATTATTTGACAGTTGGGATATCGATTTTTTGTTTATTTTTTTTAATTATATTTTTAATCGATTTTTTTTTATTTTTTTTTTATTATATTTTTTTTAATGTCAACGGTTCCGCAATATTTTTACTTTTGTAGTTTTTTATTTTATTTTCGTTATTCTTCTTTAATAGTTTGTTTATATTCTTGTTTGCGAACTACTCTGTTATTCACTATCGAGAAATTTTGAGTTGCCTTTTCGGTCGTTATAATTAGTTTGGCAGTTTCACTAAGTTGTTGAGCCCTTTTTCATCTGTACATCCACCATATATGGCGAGATACACTCCTCACGTTCGTTTCACTGGACTTGACTGTGGACTCACGGTGGGTGTGACCGGGTCGACAGGGGATGCTTACTCCTCCATGGGCACCGAGATCCCACCTCCTTTTATTGTTGGTTTCCAGAGGTCCGTGTTTGTCCATTTCTCACCGGATTTGTCTCTGTGTCCTGGACGTTCTATTGATTTACACTTTGGTATCTGAAGTTTTTATATTATAATATATATCTTAATTCTATTAATTGTAATAATACTTCTGTCAATGAAATTATCATTTTTCACTTCTGCTAACGTCACTGTATTGTAAATAAACCTTTGTTGACCGATCATTTCTGCTACCATCACTGTATCATAGATCGACCTTTCTTGACCGATCATTTCTACTATCATCACTGTATTATAGACCTTTGTTGACCAATCATTTCTGGTTACACATTGTTTTATAGATAGATCTTTGTCTGACCACAATTTCTGCTAACATCACTGTATTGTGGATAGATCTTTGTGTGACGAGCACTTTTGCTAAAGGTGTGGAACGTTGAATGAAGAAAACCTTAGTCATATGTAAAAGTCCGGAGCACGAGACAGTTACAAATAACTAACCAAAAAGATATATACAGTCATAAACATTTAAATTCTTTGCAAAATGATCAATTCGACCGTAATATTTGTAACCAGTATTTTATCATCCTGATATATATAATATATATATATATATATGTATATATATAATATATATATATATATATATATATATATGATAGTATATATATATATATATATATATATATAAATATATAAAATATTTTGCAATTATCTTTTTATTTTTTATTGATATTAATTTGTATTGTTTTATTATATTTCCACATTAGCTATTTAAACTAAAATAGAACGTCCCAAGGTATGGCATTGTAAATAACAAAATTTAAGTAATATCAAGGTGTAAGATATAGAGTTGTGCGTTGTCGTTGACAACCATTTGTTTACCTGTCTGTGTATCGATACCAGAGTCCGTTGTGTATCTCATATCATATTGAACTTTTACCTATACACGTGTATTTAGAACTCTCCAGCATTTTGAGATGGTACATCTTATTAACAGAGAAAAAAATTAAAACAAAATTAATTAATCTGCAACGGGAAATACCCAGTCATTTTGTAAAACATTGATAGTGCAATTGCGACAATCTCATATAAGACCGTCAATTTACATCAATTGTGACAATCTCATATTAGACCGTCAATTTACATCAATTGTGAAAATCTCATATAAGACCGTCAATTTACATCAATTGTGACATTTATTCAAAGGTAATATATCATATATTATACTATATATCTTAAGTGTAATTGTAGTTATAATCTTTAATGGATTTACCATGTTCCAGTTCTGCTAACGTCACTATATTATAGATAGACCTTTGTTTACCGGCCATTTCTGATACTATCACTGTTGTATAGAAACCTGATACTTAAAGTAAAAGTAGAAAGCACAATGTTGTGTTCTTCAGGTTGAGATTTAGAAGACGTTTGATACTTATTGTGGAATTATATCAGACACATTGGTACAGAAGGCATCTTTTGTACTGAATCACCATAATTACATGACAAATTTATATCCACCAATAAATATAAGTAGTTAAATATTCTTACGAAATGTTCAATTATAACCTGCAACTGGCTCCTGGACTGTCTCAGTCATTCCATTGTGTATATATATGGAATTTTTTAATCAGAAGTATGCGATTTTTATTTCGCGAGGAGCAGGTTGTTGGTGATTTTTATTGTTTTTCACATAAGCATTTCAGATTCAAAAATTGCCGCTACGTAATGATAAAACCTTTCGTTAAAGGTGAGCTAACGATATCAAAAGGCAAAAATATATCTTCTGTCAGGCAAACAAAGGTATAAGACATAATAACTAATAAATCGGAGCGTAAAAAGGGGAATTAGGGTAGTATAATTATGTCTACACGTGTCATAATACTAAAATAGAACGTCCCAAGGTATGCCATTGTAAATAATTCCGTTAAATGTTCTTTACTGCGTAACCCGAGAGTATATCATGCTGGTAGATCTGTCTTTTTATAAAATCAAATACTAGTAAAACGATCAATGCAGTGTGCATTGTACCTGCAAGTTTAAATTTGAATACTGGGAATCGTTGCACAGCTCGCAGAGTACCTGCAATTTCGTCACGTGGTGTCTACCTGAACAAGGTAATATCAATATATATATAGTTGGGCGTTTTCATTGACAACCATTTGCTTACCTGACTGTGTAGTATCGATATAGAGGTGGTACATAATGTCAACAGAGACAAAACATTGAAAATAAATTAATTTATCCGGAACGGGATAATACGCATCATATTTTGTAAAACATCGATAGTGCTAGTGCGGCGATCTAATTTTGACCGGCAATCTACATCAATTCTGACAGTTATACAAAGGTAATATATCATATATTATACTATATATCTTGAGTGTACTAATGGTAATCATACTTCCGTCAATGGCATTACCGTTTTTTTTTTCTTCTACTACCATCACTGTATTATAGATAGATCTTTCTTGACCGATCATTTCTGGTAACATATTGTATTATAGATATATCTTTTAGTCGCTTGTATGGAATACGGAAATATCACAAGCTATTTACAGCTTCTCACTTGTTGACTTTCGCTCTATTCGTTTAGTATGACCTCGAACATTGACCAGTCGGTGAACGATATCTATATATATATATATAATATTTATTTTGCAACAATCAAATAAGTTTACAACGTACCAAAGTCATTCAGGGTTACCATATTTATCCACACATTCTACAGGTCTTAAACTCGGATACTATTCTGTAATCTTGTTGTCCTAAATCGTTGTATATTTCATTTATATTTTATATTTGTTCTCGTGGCTGTTTTATTGTCGTTTCCTCGTTTTGTTTTCTCTGGAGAAAACTATTTGACTAAAGTTTATCTATTAGCTCATCTCATTTGGTCTCATGGTCGTGTTTCAACGTGTACATTTGTTGTGTTGTCGTAGCTTGGTAACCAATGAAGTAATTTTTTTGTGAAAGGTATAAAAAGAAATTTATTTTTGCGTAGGACACGGTCTGTTGACTTTGTTTCTCAAATAGACATTTAAACTCACAAACTGACAGCACGTAATGTCCAAAGTTTCCTATGTACTAACACAACAAAAAGCACAACATTGTACTGAAACTAATATGTCGAAGCGTTAAAAGAAAACTCAAGTATAATTCACAAACACGTCATCTTATAATTGACAACTGATAGGGGACTTTTACCCTATTATAGTAGTAGCATTTATTTATTTATTTATTTCGATATTTGTTTGCTTAAAGATAAAAGATTAATGTAACAAACAGTATATATCATGTAATTTGTTTAAACATCTGTCTTAGGCATATATTGTTCACTTAGGCCTATCGTGACACTCTCTTCTGAGGCCCACGTGCATCCAAAGGGAGATACCTCTTACAACACTAGTCGTGAAAAATGGCAGATGAAAAACCCTGTTGACAATAACAAAGTCATTTAAAGTGGTAAAGGTTGTCCTAAACTCAGATTAGATAACATACTTGCATTTTTTATATAATCAATGTCACGAATCATTATAATCAATACATAACTGGTCTATTATAAATTTGCATCCATGGCTATTAATGCCTGTGTAATCAAAACATCCAATCCTTTTGTCGGCTTCGGCTTTGACGAGAACCAACCTACTGTAGTACTGCAACTTGCAAGGTCAAAACCTTTTCTCCGCAATCAACTAATCATTGGTAATTTACATATATATATATATATAATTGATAAATAAACAAACTAGTCCATCATATTACACCACGGAGTAATTTGTAAAAAAATAAATAAATATCAAAGGTTACGAAATCGGGATGACGGTAAGGGTCCAGGGCCAAGAGTACTGTAGGTCTTTGGTCAGCTACTTCAGTCATCAGTGCTGACGTAAATCTAATACGCATACTCTCATTTAGCTTGATTAGCAGTTGAAACTTAAACTGATACTTTTCAGCGTTGGGCTGCACTTGCCGATTTAGAGGGGCGGGGAGGGGCTGGGTTGCATGCACCCAAATGAATTATCAGAAAAAAGAGAAAATTTAAATTACAAATCATTTAGTGACTGAAAGCCAGGAAATTAAGTCTCAGATCTTTTTTAGATAATGCATTTCCTAGCAGAAAGAAGCTTCCCAGTTCAATAAAAATTTGTCAGGATCCCTCTTGAATTGCCCTTGTAAGATTTGTTTACTGAAACTCGTTATTTTACGAGAAAAGTCTGTCAATTGAATGCTTTATCTGGGATAAAAACATAGTCCTATAACATAAAACTTCGGATGGCGATATTTGCATTTTCTGTTTTTCTATTCAACTATTTTCTACTAGTGTAAGTCTATCGAGCTGTCGCATTTCAAGAAAATCTAAAAAAAAATCAAATATCAGCATAAAGACATGAAATAACGAAAATATAATGCGACAACTAGGGCATTCAATTCTAAAATGCATCTCGGGAACCTACTCCCGATTCCCCTAGCGGTCGCCGAATTCCACTTGAATATCAGGTTAGATTTATCTATCAGTGAAATATTGTAAAGGATAGAGAGGTCAGTATTCAGTGTCTGGAGGGTCATAGGTCAAAATTGCATCGTTTCTTTTTCACTAAATAAACTTTCTTTAGAGACGTATAATTAGTGTGATTTATTAGCCGATAATCGCCAGGCGAATTATCGCAGCAGGAAGCAGAAAATGCATCATCGGACTTCCAAATTTCATTTTTTCTGATAGATCATAAAACCCGATCCTTATGCCTCACAATTAAGCCAACGCTTAGTATTATGTACAATGACAAGGGAAGGATTCAGGCAGAAGCGCAGCGCAATGCGACCCCAATTTAGTATAGTTTTCGAAACAGGTGTAAAATTTTTAATTTTCTATAAAGAGCCGGAAAATAACAAATTCCCCGAAGCTTTCACGTATCGCTTCGCACACTTACCATATTCTAGAGTTGCGTTTGAATTTCTTTTCAAAAAGGTGCGTGTCCCCATAGTGACAAATGAATTATTGCTTCACAAGTTATCAATTTAGAAAACATGTTGAGTTTGGTTTATACTGTATAACAATACCGTATAACTGTGTTACTCATACCCCTTCCCTTTTTAACAAATTCTCGATCCGCATCCTGATACACAGTAAGAATCAAAAGCACGCCCCATCCAACCTAAAACCCTGCATCCTCCTATGTGGAGCTAAGGGGTTATTATTGGTGATTGATTGAAAGTGTCTTATGCAGTGTTTTAATCACATTGAAAGTTTGCAACAGGTACTCTACGTCTACCGTCATTCAAAATTTATCAAATACATAGTCACACTCTATTTCCCCGAATTGAGTATTTTACCCCAAACAGAAAACGGTCAAAAACCCATTGATCGATAGATTTTTCTTTACACAAGATATAAATCAAGATCGCCCCAAATGTGTTCCCTTCATCCATCAGGGCATTTGTTTACATTTTGCACAGATGAATGTTTTTTTTCGGCTATATGTGACGTACCTTATGATGTGAACGGTTATAGGACCTAGGGTATACTGATGTAACGTATCACGCCTATCCTGATTGACTGGAAGTTTTGTTTGTTTGTTTGTTTATTGTTGTTTAACATCCCACTCAGGAATATTTCACTCATATGGAGACGTCACCAATGACCGTACTCCAATAATTTAAGAGCTAGTCTTACTTCGGAAATGCCGAAGTGCTAGTAAAAAATATTTCGCCGTTTAAACCTCTAACATTGTTGGAGAACAATACCGGTGAGGGACTTCAAATTTTGGCCTTTTCTCGGCACTAACGGCCATTGAGCAGTGAGGGTTCCTTAACGTGCCGACACTTACTGTGACATGAGACCTCGATTTTAATGCTTCAGTCCGACCTGCCACCGGCGGGATTCGAACTCACAACCTCATGATCCAGAGTCGGGCGCGAAACCGACTGAGCTAGGCCGGCTCAAAGAAGCTTTGTTCGAGTCTCTTCAGGAAGAACAATGACTTCTGTTGCTTAGCTTAATTTACTTTGTGAACACCCTATCTATTTATTGTGTTACTATGTCTGTTATTTCTTTCAACTGAATTTAGGATCGTTTTATAACAATGTACATTCTATATAATTTCAGTCCACCTGATTTTGTGAGGAGAAATTTCACGTATACAAATATCAACATATCACCTGAGCCATGGCCTCATCATCAGCACCAGGACAGATGACAGTAGGATATGCCCAGGAACTGATAAAAGTACAGTGTGACGTTTGTGATACCGAAGAGGACGCAACGTGGCATTGCACCGAGTGCGTGAAAAACATGTGTACAAAGTGTAAGCAATATCATGACAAATTCCATACAGATCACAAAATAATCACAGTATTCGAGGGAAGAATTATCAGAAATTTGACCACTAAATGTCCAACTCATGACTTGGTATTTTCATATTTTTGTAATAATTGTAAGGTAAATATTTGTGATAAGTGTCGAAAGACAACTCACAGAGAATGTAAGCTTATACATGTCGACAAACACGCTGAAATATTAAAAACTTCCTTCACACAAAAAGTAGACAAGCAAAAAGATTGTTTACCTAAAATTGATATGCAATCAAACAAAATCAAGGACCACTTGACAAATTTTAACAATATATTAGAAGAGTCAATTAACTTTACTGGAGACAGAAACTGACAAACGACCCAAAGACTTGGACGTTAGAAAATCCGATTTAATCAAACAATTAAAATCCCAACAGATATCCGTGCAAACAACATTACACGACCAAATACAAACCATAGATGACCTCAGAACATCAATTGACGTGATAACAAAGTCGATAAAAACACAAATTGATTTAGTTCCGGACGCGGGCGTCTTACAGTTAGTAAACGAAGGAAACGCAAAATTAGATACCACATCTGTTCATACGAACTTTGACCTTCCCAACCCCGTTCAATTTGCACCATCTACTTTGTGGGACCAGGGAAACAACCCACTTGGTTCATTACAAAACACCGATAGTTCCACTATGGTAAACATTGACACCCGTGTAGATCCCTCTGACATAAGCAAAGATCTCCCCGACACTGAATCTCCCTCCCCGATCCCTAGTTTACATCGTTCCACACCCGCGGATCCATCTCCGTCACTGAGACATGAGATATCCGTTGTCCGACAGCTGTCGGCAGGTGACCCTGTTCTCAGTTGTACATCAGACGGCAGCACGTGTTGGGTTGGTTTGTCCGGTTTGTTCTGCTGTACAGTAAAACTTCACAATCAGCGCGGTGATCAGCTGCTGAGTGTTGACTTGTCACATGGTACAAACCACACAGCGCTGACTACAACAGGGAAGTTACTTCTGTCAGGTACAACAGTGATCTCACGTGTAAACAAGACAGGTCAAGTACGTAAGTTTACCGACATATCTGCACATGATGTGGAGGGTGTTACAGGTTTAGTTACAACACGACAAAATGATGTGTTTGTGTGTATCAGAATGAAAGGTAAAACTAAAGATAAAGTTCTCACGTTCTCCGCACGAGGTAAGAATATTTCGGAACTTAATTCCCACTTCTTTACATCTACAACACTGTGTGGTATACACGCTGTCTCACGTGACACATTCTGTGTATTGGACGGCGGGGGGCGGGAAGATGGTAGACTTGTGTTTGTAGACGGCGGTGGTCAACTGGTCAGACACATTGACCGGACGACGACAGAGTTACAGAGTGACATATGGACTGTAGCGGGGGACAGACACGGACACTTGATCATTGCTACAGGTCAGTACATACATGTGTTAAGTGGGGAGGGCACGTGTATACGTACTTATCACATACAGGGATCACGGGGGGTACTGGGTGTGTATGTGGGTGAGGACGACGTTCTGTGGATCGGGACAGGGACAGGGGAACTGATTGTAGCCAAATACTTAGAGTAAAAATCTACACAACACACTCTTATAACACATGTTACACATTATATACTACACATATCTACACACATCTCACTTCTGTGACATACGACAAATGTTTTGTTGACATTTTTATTGTTTATTTACCGACATTAACGTCAGAGTAACGACATTTTATCAGCGTCTCTGTCGATTCTACTCGCGATGTCCCCCATCTTTGATTTCATTCTTTGTTGATGAATGTCAATTTGATTGAAGATGGACAGGAGGACACTCATGTTATCTGTTAAGTATATATCTATCTTTAGTTTTATTTTGCTAATTGTACAAGCATCAAAATAATTCATAAATTCCATATATTTGTAGTGCTAGTATATATATATATATATATATATATATATATATATATATGCAATTAATGCATTGAATTGACTGTGTTTTCTAAAGTTGTGATTGTTTGTATGTATGTATGTATTTAGCTTAATAAAATTAATAAAAGAGAAAAAGGGAGCCAAATAAAAAGGGTTTCCCAAATCGACCCTGTAGTCTCTTTGTGTGATATAGAGCACCAATGAGTCTATGGGTCAGTTGCTTTGGTAGCCACCACTAACAACTTTACATATCAGTAGTAAATCAGGTAAGTATTCATGTTCACATATTTTTTAAACATATCATTATCTATACTGTATTAAGTTAATCCACTTTATGTATATCTATAGATACATTGTATTTGGTGGTGTTTGCTCTATAGAAGAATGCAAGGAAACCAGGTTAGAGGTTATGAGGTATACATCTATCAGGTAAGCACAGGTAAATATGAAATGTATGCTCAAACAATGTAAGTAAATAGTTCAACTCCCATCCCTATTCCCCGTTCACACAGACAAATGCAAGGAAACTAATTTTAAAGTTGTAAGGTTACTCAGTTAAGCACAGGTAAGTGTAAAATGTTATTCATTTTCCATCCTCAGACTTAATCTCGGAATCCAAAAGGTAGATTCTCAAAAATTCTCGAAATCAAATTGACATTCATCATGTTGTGTGAAAGAGAACCCCAGGAAAGCACTAACACATTATTGAGAAGGAGAAAATATCCCACATATGGCAATGAAAGTTTGGCAATTTAATTGGCCAAGTGGAAAGGACGGTTGAAACCGTTACACAAATGATAGAGTGGAGGTCACATCAAGCCAATTCTCACTTATGCCGATCCATCGTGGGAGAGGAATGTAGCCCCAGGTGTCACAATACATTGTGTGAAGCTACAACATAGAGTGTTGGATTATCATATTGTCAACAACAAGGAGACAATTCCAGGACCCTGTTTGTAAGTTGTACATGATCTGGTGTTTTTGATGTATTTATGACTTTATCAACGCTATTTTCTGTCTTTTGTCAGGAAAATGATTTGGATATAAAAACCTCAGATACCAAAGTGTAAATCAATAGAATGTCCAGGACATAGATACAAATCCGATAAAAAAATGGACAAACACGGACCTCTGGAAACCAAGAGGTGGTATCAGGTGCCATGGAGGAGTAAGCATCCCCTGTCGACCGGTCACACCCGCCGTAAGTCCACAGTCAAGTCCAGTGAAACACGTGAGGAGTGTATCCTCGTCACAATTGGTACAGACGTCTCAACAACCGCCAACGAAAAGGCAACTCAACATTTCACTTAGTGAAACAGAGTAAGTAGTCGCAAACAAGACTATTATACCGACCGTAAAACTTGCGGAACGTTGACATTAAACGCGGTTTTCGATATCCCTGTGTCAATAATTTGTCAGTGAGTAGTTTACCTCTGTATATGAAATCTTCATATGTTGTGCACGCCCTGGCATATCGGATCATTTGTGAAATATAAACTCCATATGCAGGTGACTGAGGTATATTACTACTTAAATATGGAAAATTTACGATGGGAAAGCCAAAATCGTCGCGTTTATCGTATAGCTTCGTAGCTAATTTCCCGTCTGTGTTTATGTTAAGTAAAATGTCTAAGTATGAAGCGTGTGTGCTTGATTCTGTTTGTATCTTTAATTTCTAGTTCGCTGGGATATATCGCATTGACATATGTATGAAAATTGTCATTATTAATTGACAAAACGTCATCGATATATCTAAATGTCAAATTAAAAGACACCGCTAGCTTTTTCTTCTTTTGATTCAGCAGTTTCTGAATGAAGTCTGCTTCGTATGAATAAAGGAACAGGTCGGCCAATAAAGGAGCACAATTGGTTCCCATGGGAATGCCGACAGTTTGTTGAAAGACCACGTCTCCGAACATTACAAATATATTGTCTATTAGAAATTCCAGCATGTTTTTTTATATCAACTTCAGTATATTTATGTGTAGAATCAGAGTGGTGTTTGACAAAATAAGTATCCTGATAGCCAATCACTAAATATTTAAATTTTTAGGGTACCACCTTTAGTGAAAAAGCAGTTGTCTATGATGCTGAAAAGTCTTTCTTTTAATTTTTTATGAGGAATAGTAGTGTAAAGTGTAAAGAGAGAGAAGTCATAAGTTTTTGATGCTGTGAATTCGAGAAAAATTGTGTGCCTTCAAATTTTCTAAAAGCTGTTTAGAATTTTTAAGTAGCCACATCTGATTTACACCGCTTCTGGAATAAGCAACTGTACAGTATTGTTGAAGTTTCTCCTTAACGGCTGTCAATATCTTGGTAAGGAGTAAAGATAAAGGTTTGGTAGAACATTTGCTGGATCCTGCTATGTATCTTTGCTTATATGGGGTTTTATGAAGTTTAGGTATCCAATATAAATATGGCAGCTCGAAATCGGTATCCGTTGTAGGTATATCAAATGAGCGTAATACGGATATGTGATTTTGAAGGATTTCGTCCTTTGAAAGTGAGCTACGTGTATATGTAGGATTACCAGAATTCATATTAAACCCAAGTTCTTCTAATAAACAATTTATAGTAATGCGCCTTACAAATAAAAACTATATTATTTGAGGCTTTGTCTGCTGGTACCAGTACATATTGGTCATGCAACCTATCCAGTTCAGTAACTACTTCTGGATCATTAAACACAGAGGATAACGTGTTTTCATAGTCCCTTTAAGTTTTCGAATACGAGATTTTATCAACCATCGTATGGCTTTCAGCCATTCAGACAAAGTGTCTGGTTCTTCGTCTTCATGTTTGGCCCATCGTCTGGCATAATCTTCGACAGAATCCATAAATAAACTGAAATTCTGACGCCAATTAAAGGAACGGGCTTCCCGGTATTTAGGGGCCCCTTAAAATAAGATTTTTGAGGCTTTCATTTTCAACAATAGAAACGTCGCCGGTAATGACATGCCCGATAGCATTGTATTTGAAAGGAGATGAAGCACATGAACATGTGACAGTGTTGTGTAGAAGATGGTTGATGTCTAGGCACTGCAAAAACCTGTTTTGTAATTGAATAGCTTGGATGCGATGCTAGGTGTATAGCTATATGAAATGCAAGGCGTGGTCTTCAGTTTAAAATATGGTGGAATACAGGACTGAACTTTTTTGTGATTTAGAACATTGCCAATGTTTAAAGCGTCAATGCCTTTATTTGTAAATTTAAGTTTAAGGAAAAGACGTTTCTGTTCAGCACAGTCATTGTTTGTAACACGTGCAGGCTTAAACAGTCTGTGATAAGCTATGTCCATTATAATGGAATTCAGTATGTATTCTGGGGTTGAAGAATCCGTGTAGGGG
Source organism: Atrina japonica (assembly GCA_030159075.1). NCBI lineage: Eukaryota > Metazoa > Mollusca > Bivalvia > Pterioida > Pinnidae > Atrina > Atrina japonica. The sequence goes on along the minus strand of BROG01001773.1, from coordinate 13,788 downwards.
CTTACTCTTGCTTCTTCAAAAAGTTTATTGAGATATGTAAAAGGAACAGAATTAAAGCCTGCTGCGAATGTGATGAAGACCCAATATTTTGTTAACGTAAGGTAAAAAGAGATGAAAAAGTGACATCATGTATATATGGTCGCTTGTAAGATCGATGTCCGTGACTTCGTTTACGTCTTACGTTAGAATTAAAAAAGTTCCATCACATTAACGCCTTTACACAGTGGGCTTGATAGATTGCCCACACTTTGTATATTGTCATTACATCCATAGGGATATGCAGTGCCAAGCTGTTTAATCCAAAATTCTTCACGTTGTCTACGGAAGGGGGTACTCAAGGTGGGATTGTTGGGTCCAGTGGTATATTTTTTCAATTATACGCACTCTCATAGACACGATGGATGATGGTCAGGAGAGTTGAAATGTCGTGTATCTGGTTACCCCCATTATTAATCTCGAATCGATGGCAAGATACTCTTACTTTTATTTAAGGGCCCCTTAGTTTCGCCAACATAAATCAAACCACACAAGGCACACTCAATTCCGTAAAACAACGTTAGATGATTTGCAGTCTAGATGATCCCAGCTTCTGGTGTTGTAATGCTTATTTGTCAGATTGCTGGTGAACACTTGATTGGTTATTAATAAATGACATGTTTTACAATTTTTGACAGAACATTTAGAAATTGTTGGTATATTATTAGAAAATGAACTACCAAAAATGTCGTCAAGTGGAATCTGACAATTTTTTATGGGAACATAAGCATTATTATGTTTATACCATAACTGGTCATCTTTTGACTGTACATATGTAGAATTTTTAATGTCCCGAAGGACAACCCGGGGAGCACCAAACAATCTCTGTGAGTCTGTGCTCCCTATAGACCTCACAGAAGGACACCTTTTTATACTGGGCGCCGTTGTCATCCAGTATGCAATGGTTTGGTATTTGTATATCCATTAAAAGCATATGTACCGAGTGACAAGTATCCTCGGGGACAATATGTCCACCAGCAGTGATACATACACGGTGGTAAAAATATAAAAACCTCAGATACCAAAGTGTAAATCAATAGAATGTCCAGGACATAGATACAAATCCGATAAAAAATGGACAAACACGGACCTCTGGAAACCAAGAGGTGGGATCAGGTGCCATGGAGGAGTAAGCATCCCCTGTCGACCGGTCACACCCGCCGTGAGTCCACAGTCAAGTCCAGTGAAACACGTGAGGAGTGTATCCTCGTCACAATTGGTACAGACGTCTCAACAACCGCCAACGAAAAGGCAACTCAACATTTCACTTAGTGAAACAGTAGTCGCAAACAAGACTATTATACCGACCGTAAAACTTGCGGAACGTTGACATTAAACGCGGTTTTCGATATCCCTGTGTCAATAATTTGTCAGTGAGTAGTTTACCTCTGTATATGAAATCTTCATATGTTGTGCACGCCCTGGCATATCGGATCATTTGTGAAATATAAAACTCCATATGCAGGTGACTGAGGTATATTACTACTTAAATATGGGAAAATTTACGATGGGAAAGCCAAAATCGTCGCGTTTATCGTATAGCTTCGTAGCTAATTTCCCGTCTGTGTTTATGTTAAGTAAAATGTCTAAGTATGAAGCGTGTGTGCTTGATTCTGTTGTATCTTTAATTTCTAGTTCGCTGGGATATATCGCATTGACATATGTATGAAAATTGTCATTATTAATTGACAAAAACGTCATCAATATATCTAAATGTCAAATTAAAAGACACCGCTAGCTTTTTCTTCTTTTGATTCAGCAGTTTCTGAAATGAAGTCTGCTTCGTATGAATAAAGGAACAGGTCGGCCAATAAAGGAGCACAATTGGTTCCCATGGGAATGCCGACAGTTTGTTGAAAGACCACGTCTCCGAACATTACAAATATATTGTCTATTAGAAATTCCAGCATGTTTTTTATATCAACTTCAGTATATTTATGTGTAGAATCAGAGTGGTGTTTGACAAAATAAGTATCCTGATAGCCCAATCACTAAATATTTAAATTTTCGGGTACCACCTTTAGTGAAAAAGCAGTTGTCTATGATGCTGAAAAGTCTTTCTTTTAATTTTTCATGAGGAATAGTAGTGTAAAGAGTAGAGAAGTCATAAGTTTTGATGCTGTGAATTCGAGAAAAATTGTGTGCCTTCAAATTTTCTAAAAGCTGTTTAGAATTTTTTAAGTAGCCACATCTGATTTACACCGCTTCTGGAATAAGCGACTGTACAGTATTGTTGAAGTTTCTCCTTAACGGCTGTCAATATCTTGGTAAGGAGTAAAGATAAAGGTTTGGTAGAACATTTTGTTCGATGATTTTAGAGTTTGGGGGGTCTGAGAGAGAGAGAGAGAGAGAGAGAGAGAGAGAGAGAGAGAGAGAGAGAGAGAGAGAGAGAGAGAGAGAGAGAGAGAGAGAGCGAGAGAGAGAGAGAGAGAGAGAGAGAGAGAGAGAGAGAGAGAGAGAGAGAGAGAGAGAGAGATGTACTGGGCCTCTGTAGGGGTTAATGCATCACGCTTTGAACCATGAATTCTATCAATTCCGGTCAGCGAAGGTTGGAACCCCACTGTAACCTCAGCGAAGGATGGAACCCCACTGTAACCTAAGCTGAGATTTGTGAGAAAGTTTGCCTGTTTACTTACGTACGGCCGGTGGTCTCTTCCTGGTTAAGTTGTAACTAGGTTCTCTCCTCCACCATTACAAACTGGTCGCCACAATTGTTGAGTGTGGCATAAAAGAAAAATCAAAATCAAAAAGAGCTGTAGGGATATAATACTTTTATGTACTTGACCTTTTTCTGATACTCTCCATGTGATTGATTGACATTCCTGTTACTTATTACTCTGTAATTCGTATATTTATCACATTTTATTACATTGCATATCTCTTTTATTAATCTAACATATTTTAGAGCCCTGCTGAAACTAAAGTGTCTGGATTTGGGTCACACACACCAGTCCAAGAAACTTAACAGAAAACTTCACCAGAAAATGATCATATTGTAAGTGGGTAAGTGTAAATGTCATCAATTAGAACTGTCTCCTGTCTGTGTATTAATTTTTTTAAAAAGATTTTGCCTTAGTTCAATAGCAAGCAATTTGACTGAACTGATATGGGAGTTATTTCCCTTTAAATACTGATTTCTCTCTTTTATGTTTGCTATTATATCAGAAACTATAATAGATAATTAATGTTAGAAACAAAAGATAGGCATTGATTATTTATGTGTATTTTCCTAATTTTTGTAATTTCAAACATTTGACAGTTCAAACAGAAAGTAAAAATTAGACATCACAATTTTTACTTTTAAACTATTTAGGACATTTTCATTACATTTTCATTACAAAACTCCAACTGTTTTATTTTTATGGATTAATCCTTTAATTTCTGTTTTAGAACTTAAATATATATATATATATATAATGCAATCAGAAATAGCTGCGTATTATTTTTTGAAAAATGTGTTTTCATATGAAGTACAGTAAAACCTGGCCATAAAGACCATCTATCTATAAGACCACCCGTCAATAAAGACCACCTGGTCACAAAGACCTTTTTGATTTTTCCAGTAGTACTATCGGTGTACGAATCAACCTCTATTTAAAGACCATGTGCACCTCAGACTGGTTTTCTTGTGTCACTAAGGAGGTAGCTACATACAAATGTCACTGTACAAAGTAAAAATGATAGCCTTTTATTACTTTTGTCCTGTGTAGATTACCTGTTCAGGTTTTGAAGAATCTCTTACTATAGATATCATTCTGTTGATCCTGTCAACACTACTGATCATAATAGACTGATCTAAGACAATAAAAAGAACATACCATTTAGAGACTTAGGGATGAGTTAAATGAAAATGTCATACTGTTTTAGAATGTGTATGCCAAGTTTAAATATACACACCAATACTATACTGTATAAGAGCTGTAACTGAGTCCTTTATATAATGTTTATAAATATAGACTTCAGTTTCTTGATTAGTCCTGTATTTCTGTCAGTTATGACTGATTTTCTGTGCTTTGGTTTAAAAGAGTGATTGAGAGCAGATTAATTGAAGTGATGTAAAACATATTATTGCTGTGAGGTGAGCTTTGTAATCGTTCACATATTTTAAAGCAGTGCCTCCCCCATTGCTAAATGCTCGGAAAACAAAGTGAAAGTCAGGGGTCTTTTGGATAAGACTTTAAGAGAAAGTTGTCCTGTATCATGTCGGGTGTGGAAAGTTTAAGAAACATATCGGTGTTAACAATAGTTCATAGCACAGGTCCATATCTGGGAAACTTTCCCTACAGCTGGCTATGTCACCAACTCACCATATATTGTACCAAAGTTTATTTTCATGGATTGTATATTTCACTTTTTGTCTCCTCCGACATTGTAAGGTTTTTTAGCTCACCTGAGCCGAAGTGAGATATTGTGATTACTCCTCCTCGACGCTGACTCCTTCCAGACACCTGGTCCTATGCCATTTGGGATTCGCAATTGTTCTTCATGTTGAGACCATTTGCAAATCTAAGTCGTCGTGTTCTAATGGACTTGAGTTTTGGTTAACTATTGGTACTTCTCCTACTGAAGTCACTGAAGGAATTTTGATGAAACTATATAGGAAGCAAGTGCTCACGGTCCTTTACTGTGTTTTAGTTTTCAGCCATATAGGTCCCAGGGTGGATCTGTGGTGTGGCAAAATATGTCACATAAGGTACCCCTCTTTAGAAATCTCCAGAACTGCTGCGTGAATTGAAGAAATGATTGTTTCTGAGTGTTTCATTCATTTCTGCATGGTTTCCTCAATTATCTCCCCTTGTATCCACTTTGATGCATTCATTTAATGTGTTTTACTTGTATCGGTGAGATGTTTTGTGCAAGACTTTTGACGAAATTTAATTTCTAGAATTTTTTTGATTTTCTAAGACTGCAAAAAAGAAGTGGGGAGCATTTTTTTTAACTATCAGCTTTTGTTTCAATACCACTGGTGGGATTTTGACGAAACTTTACAGGAAGCATGTACTCAAAATCCTCTAACTAGTCCGTAGCTGTCATCTAGATCGGCTCCGGTATAGGGCAAAATAGATCAGATAAGGTAACCCTCTGTAAAATCTTCCAGAACCGCTACATGAATTGAAAAAAAATGTTTTTGAGTGATCTACATGAATGTATGATTCAAGATAGTATTTTTCATATAAATCAAAATATTAATTTTTGACATGTTTTTGAAGCCTTTTTCAAGCTTTGAAATTTCATTATTTTTTGCATGTTTCCACGAATCTTTCTATTCGTAATTTAAATTTAACAGAAATCACTAGCATCTATGCTCCACCATGCCGGTGTCCTGTAGATTAGCAAGTAAACAGCGGTGTTCTCGCCTTGTTGCAAAGGAGTAGGTTCACTTTTGGCCAAAATCGGCCCTGTCACAGAAATTCACAAAATTTACTCACAGTAATAGGCTGTAAACAGGAACATAAAAACACATTTGAATTCCTTTTCATTAAAAAGGAATTATCATTTTAGGGTCATTTTAATGGAAATTGTCAAAAAATCACTGATTTTAGGAAATAATGAATAACTTTTTTTATTTCTATTAATTTTTCATTCAAATTCTCAAATTTTGTGGTTCCTATGTTGCTTTTATGATCAAAAGATTCGGATATATATTTGCATGGTTCACGTCTTAATTTTGGGGGTAAAATAAAAAAAAATATTCAAAAATCATTGGTTTTTGGAAATAGTGAATAATATTTTATGTCATCAATTTTTAATTAAAATTCTCAAACTATAGGTTGGAAAAAATAAGTGTAATGTTAGTCAGGTGACTAAAAAATTAAAAATGAAGGGTCCGAAATGCGAAACTACTCCTAATATGCAAATGAAAGAAAAACCATATAGGTACGAAACAACACAGATTCATAATTTTCATTTTTGTGACACGTTGACAGAGATTGCAGCGGATTTGTTCATTGTATTTTCTTATCGTAAGTTTATCGCACATTTTATCGTTATTGTGGTAAAATGTCTTCACAAATTACTCAAAACTGTTCGTATACTAGAGAAAAATCACATATATCTGTTATGGATCATTTCCGGATTTATTCCTTTCCGTACTTGTTCCGTTTTTGTTTCGTTTTTGTTTTTTATGACCGCTTTGGTTCAGTTTTTTAATTGACTAACACGTGCGTTCGTTGTGTGGTGCGCGTTAATTCCATGTTTGAAGCTTTGTAATTTATGATATTTTTAATATTAGGCCTAGGATATATTAATATTGTCAAAATCACTTCAGTCAGATGTGCTAAATATAGCTACAGGTAGTTCCAGTAGGACTTAATCCTAGTCATTTTGGCACCAAGTTTTTTTGACAGGTTTATTATCGATTCGTAATTTTCATGACATTTCTTCATGCAAACTGTTGTGTAAACTGTAAAGACATTCATACCTAATGATTACGACTAATGTAAACTGTCCAACTTTCAGTCATTGAGTACATGTGGAAATTCTCTCTCTCTCTCTCTCTCTCTCTCTCTCTCTCTCTCTCTCTCTCTCTCTCTCTCTCTCTCTCTCTCTCTCTATCTGTGTATGTGTGTGTGAATTATCTTATTTGAATAGGACAATACATGTACAATGGCACTCATCTTATTATGATATAGAAACAGCATGTATGTAGTTTTGTCTATGTATGATTTCAACTTAAAAGAAATAAATTTTATAAATGAAAAATAAAATAAATATTTCCTTTCGTTTTTCTGTACCGTATAATCTGAGTGTTATTGAAATACGATAGCTTTACTGAAAGTAAAATGTGTGTGTGTGTGTGTGTGTGTATGTGACTCACGATACCTTGAGGTCCTTGGGACCATCGAAGAACTTTAACGTTTCATGAGTTCGAAGTTTCGTGATTTCCGGAAATACTAGACAAAACAAGGGATTTTGTTATCGTAATTCGTATGAATTTTGCCATAAACAATCACCGTACCTAATCTTCAAAAATAAAAACCGTGTAAATACGTTACCTTTATTATGTATCCGATTTGGATAAAAACGATCATCGACATATAAGGTATAAAATGTTTCCGTAGCATTCACTACTGCTTCAGTAATCTACAGTACCTCTTCATCTCAAAGTTAGACTACCACTTGGTTGTGACACTTGTACTCGACATCATAGTCTATGACGCATCTTTACACACACACACACACACACACACATACACACACACACACACACAACAATTAAATATATATTTATATATATATATATATATATATATATATATATATATATATATATAATGAAATACGAGAAAAAAAGGAATTTTTGTCTATTGTAATATTTCTAGTTTTGTAGATTTTTCACACCAGAAAAAAGAGTTGCTCTCACTTGCGCTCATTCTCATATTATATATAATCGACATATGTTCAAGTTTCTAAAATAAAAAAATCACCATGCAACCCAAATGTGCCATTTTATCAACCGCTGACTCATTCATTTTGACTTTATTAATTGCAATCAAAAAGTGCCAAGTCTTGGTCATAAAGAAAAAGATAAATGCGTCGTTGAAATAGTTAAAATAATGACACAGAAAAAAGACTCTTGATGAAATGTAAAAACACAGACACTCGGAGAAAAGCAATGGTATCGTGAATGGCAATTTGTCAGTATACTTAAATGTTGGAATTAGAACACTCGTTTTGTTTTACCTCTTGAGTATATGATCAAACGTTTCTAGACCATTTTCATATCAAGTCCCATATTAATCATATGTATTGGAGTCTGTAGCAGTAGTATGCAATTAACATCATCGATATGGCCATGGTGGCACAATATAAAACAGACCACATAAAAACTCCTGTATCACAATAATGAGTTAAACCTGGTTTTTCTCAGTTAATCCTAGTTTTACTAATGTTTAACCTAGTTTGTCTCAGAGGGCCTAATCCACATTAATTGGACACAAAACTGAACTGAGGAAAACAAAGTTTAGCTGCGCCAAAAGAAAACTAGTTCTGTGCCGAAATCACAAAAAATGAATTAAATCTAATTTTTACTCGAGAAAAACTAAACTAGTTTGATATAAAAAATCTCAGATACCAAAGTATAAATCATTAGGATGTACAAGATATATGTACAAATCTAGTAAAATTGAACAAACTCGGACCTCTTAAATATTTATACTTCGGTTTCCGAGATTGAACTCCCCGTTTAAGAAGTTTTTATGGTCGATACGGGGATCTTGATAAACATTTTGAAGTCTCCCTGAGTAATATAAGATAGTATTCTGGAGCACAGGCTGTGATTCCTTTTCGCTTATTGTGCATCTATGTTTGATTATTTTTCTCCCATGATTAAAACACATGTATATGCAAGTAAACAGAAACTGACGCGACTTTTAATGCACTGTCCGAAAGGAAAATTTCCTCCAAATATTGTACCTCTGTATTATTTTTCTTATCACCATAGCAGACGAATCTACAGCAATTATAACAATCAATATGACAACACCTAGCACCAAACCAACGATTCCCACTCTACTCAGGGAAACTGTATTTTTCTAAAAGAAGAAATACACAAATTCAAGTTCTATGACAATTTATTTTTCAGAGTAATATTGTTTGTGTATAAAATATATATCCATATTAACAATAAATACACTGTGACAAGCGTACATTTGTTAAAAGATACTATATGTACTTAAAGTGTAAGGGATATAGACCAGAGTATGCTCTGGGACTTTTGGCATCCCGGTCAGATTTTTGAAATTAAAAGTTTTAATTAAATAGAATCACTATTGCCCGTTAAAAATATGGCAGATCCCTAAGTATAAATCTTTTCGTGAATGATAATATGTAAAATTGGCATTTTAATAAAGAGACAACCTGACTGACAGATAGTGGTCTGATTAGTAAGGTGTTATAGTGGAGCCTCGCTGTTAAGACCATCTGACTGACTGACTGACACATAGTGGTCTTATTAGTAAGGTGTTACAGTGGAGCCTCGCTGTTAAGACCATCTGACTGACTGACTGACACATAGTGGTCTGATTAGTAAGGTGTTACAGTGGAGCCTCACTGTTAAGACCATCTGACTGACTGACTGACACATAGTGGTCTGATTAGTAAGGTGTTACAGTGGAGCCTTACTGTTAAGACCATCTGACTGACTGACAATGGAGTCTTACTGTTAAGACCACCTGACTGACTGACAAATAGTAATCTGATTAGTGATATGGTCTAATAAGTGAGGATCCGGACCTGTAGGATTTCCATAATTCGCTTTAAACCCAAGTTCTTCTATTAAACAATTATAGTAATGTGCCTTACAAATAAAAACTATATTATTTGAGGTTTTGGCTGCTGGTACCAGTACATATTGGTCATGTTACCTATTCAGTTCAGTTACTACTTCTGGGTCATTAAATACAGAGGGGTGACGTGTTTCATAGTCCCTTTAAGTTTTCGAATACGAGTTTTTATCAACCATCGTATGTCTTTCAGCCATTCAGACAAAAGTGTATGGTTTCTATGTCTTCATGTTTGACCACATCGTCTGGCAATAATCTTCGATCCATAAGAATAATCCATAAACTAAACTGAAATTCTGACGCCAATTAAAGGAACGGGCTTCACGGTATTTAGGGTCCCCTTAAAATAATATTTTGGAGGCTTTCGTTTTCGTTTTAGAAACGTCGCCGGTAATGACATGCCCGATAGTATTGTATTTGAAAGGAGATGAAGCACATGAACATGTGACAGTGTAATCAAATAAAACGTTCAATTCAGTGTGCGTTGTACCTGGAAGTTTAATTGCAGATTACCTGGAATTTCGCCAGGTGCGTCTACCTCAACAAGGTAATTTCAAGGTGTTAAATATAGAGTAGAGGTTGGGCGTTTTCGTTGATAACCATTTGCTCACCTGTTTGTGTATCGATACTATACAGTGCTTTCTGCATCTCATATGATTCACTTTTATCTATACAAGTGTATTCAGAACGTTTCAGCTCTCCGACGTGTTAAATCTTGTCAACAGAAACAAAACCTTAAAAAATAAACGATCTCATTTTTGACGTCGATTGTGACATTTAGTCAAAGGTTTAAATTATATGTTATACTATATATCTTGAGTGTACTAATGTCATTCATCTGTCAATGAAATAACCATTTCACATCTCCTAACATCACAGTACTATTGAAAGATCTTCATGTGACGATAATTTTTGTAACATCATTGTATTATAGATAGATCTTTGTCTGACTACCATTTTTGCTAACATCACTGTATTAGATAGATCTTTGTCTGATAACCATTTCTTTCTGCTAATACCATTGTAGTATAGATAGACCTTAGATGACCAATCGTTTATGCCAACATCACTGTATTATAGATATATCGTTGTGCGACGTTCATTTTCAGAAAACAATTTCTTTCGCTGCGATACATTTTATTGTTATAAACCCAAAATCATATGCAGTACACTTCAGACCAGATAAAGGAATAACAATCAATTTTTGCAAATCACTCCTGATAACATAGGAAAGTCGAGGAATCTATAAATTAGACCATCAAATCATTAGGTATGGCCTCGTCATTTGCATAAGTCTGGGGCAGGCGGCATTAGCTATTTTTTTCTACAAATGACAAACAAAAAGATATACACAGACCATTTTAAAATTCCTATATATCTGGTGAAAATTGCTTGAGAAACCTAGTTTGGCAATTATTCGTTTGCAAATTATCAATCCGACCTGACTATTTGTAACATTATTTTATCATCCAGATATACTTATCTAATATTCACGGCGACCTCAGGTAATTTGATCAGTGATACTGAGTCATGAATTAAGTCAGATGACTTATATGAATTTGGTTGACCAATCTTTACTCTTAGCCGTTTGTATTGTGATTCAGATATTCAGTGTATTCAGAACGTTTCAGCAATTTTGAGGTGGTACATCTTGTCAACAGATACAAAAACATTAGAACAAAATTTATTGAAAATAAATTAATTTATCCGGAAAGGGATAATACGCATTATACTTTGTAAAATATCGATAGTGCTAATGATGCGATCTATCACAACAAAAAGCACAACATTGTACACAAACTAATATGTCGAAGCGTTAAAAGAATACTCAAGTATAATTCACATACACGCCATCTTTTTATTGACGACTGATAGGGGACTTTTACCTGGATATTGATTTGTATTGTTTTATTATATTTCCATACGAGTCATTTAAACTAAAGTAGAACGACCCAAGGTATGACATTGTAAATATCAAACTTTAGTTAATATTCTTTACTGCATAACTCGATATTATATAATGCTTCTAGTCTGTTGGTCTGTCATTTTATAGAATCAAATAAATCGATTAATACAGTGTGCATTATATCAGCAAGTTTAATTTATAATGCTGGGAAACGTTGTGCAACTAGCAGCGTGCCTGGAATTTCGTCACGTGGTGTCCACCGGGGAGGGGTGATATCAATGTGATATATATAGAGCTGGGCGTTTTCGTTGACAATCATTTGCTTACCTGTCGGTGTATCAAGACTACATTGCGTTGTGTATATCATATCATATTGAACTTTTATGTATAGAAGTATATTCAGAACGTTATTGCAGTTTTGAGGTGGTACATCTTGTTAGCAGAGAAAAAAAACCCATTAAAACAAAATTAATTAATCCGGAACGGGAAAATACACAGTGCATTTTGTAAAACTTCCATAATTCAAGTGCGGTGATCTCATCTTGACCGGCAGTCTACATCAATTGTGACATTTATTCAAAGGTAATATATCATATATTTTAATATATATTTTGAGTGTACTCATGGTAGATATTGATTTACCGACCAATTCTGTTAACCACACTGTATTATAGATAGATCTGTGAGTGACCATCGTTTTCAGAAAACAATATCTTTCGCTGCAATACTTTTTTCTATTTTTAAAGTCAAAATCAGACAACCTTATCGTATTTGTATTTTGTTTAATATTTTTATTTCTGTGTTTGTTGACATACATAAACAGCAAGACCTTAAAAGTAACTTAACAATGACTATGGTGTAGGTAAGTTTAAATCGACCCAATAGCTTCAGGGGAGACGATTTTCAGAAATTTTATGTTTACAGTCAACGACGGACCATTATTCCTGGTAAGCTATTGAATCCAAGGGCACACAAATATATACAATATAAATCCAATAATGTTGTTCCATGCATAGGGGCATCCCGCTTACTACTTGGGTGAAGCTATGAATCGTTACACGCAGTGTAAATACAGCTTCTGCCATGACATTGATTAACCTTGTTACCTATTTCACCATTATATCACTAGATCTAAAACCTTAGTCGATTTGAAATGTTATTCTATATTTTCTTTATTTTATTTTAATTTTACAATACAGTTCACGTGTTTTATGATTCGCTTTAGTTTAATTTCCAACGGATCCCGATTGGACCTAGGCCTGTGTAAATGTCAGAAAACACCGATTTTCATCCACAGAAATTATGATAGTCTAATCCCATACATTGATAGGAGTAAGTATTAGTGTTTTAATTAAGGGAATGTGTATAACACCAACCGGTCAAAAATACTGTAAGCCAATACATGACGGTATCGCTTATCTCGTGACCCTTTACCTCAAGGGGAGAGGTGTGACAATCGCCACAGCTTGAATACAGAGATGTTTATATCATTGACCTACATAAAAAGACCGTTGTTCATTTCCTAATAAAGTATCAAAGATGAATTTGAAAAAAAGTGATTTAAATAATAAAATAACAAATACCCATTATATCTTTAATTGCTTATTATGTTATCACCTGTAGATCTACGTCTGATCGCACAAAGTCCAAAATTATCTTTTTAACTAAAATAGAACGTTCCAAGATAAGAATTTGGATAAATATTTGTTTGCGTAATTCGATAGAAATCATGCCGATAGTTTATAGGTCTGTCTATTTATAGAATCAAATAAAACGATCAATGCAATGTGCGTTGTACCTGCAAGTTTAACTTAAAATACAGGGAATCGTTGCACAGCCAGCTGTGAACCATGAATTGTGTCACGTGGTGTCTACCTGAGCAAGGTTATATCAAGGTAATAGATATGAAGTTGGGCGTTTTAGTTAACATTCATTTGCTTCCCTGTCCCTGTATCGATATTACAGTGAGTTGTGTATCTCATAAAATATTGAACTTTTATCTATACAAATGTGTTCAGAACGTTTCAATAATTTGAGGTCTTTGGTCAGTTGCTTCAGTCATCAGTGCTGACGTAAATCTAATACGCATACTCTCATTTAGCTTGATTACCAGTTGAAACTTAGAGATTTAGAGGGGCCGGGAACGGCTGGGTTGCATTCACCCAAATGAATTTTCAGAAAAAAAAGAAAATAAATGTGAATCAGAAATCAATTATTGACTGAAATCCAGGAAATAACATGTCAGATCTTTTAAAATAATGCATTTCCTAGCAGAAAAAGGCTTCCCATTTCAATTAAAAATTGTCAGGATCCCCCTTGAATTGCCCTTGTAAGATTTGTTTACTGAAACTCGTTATTTTACTAGAAAAGTCAGTCAGTTGAATGCTTTATCTGCGATAAAAACATAGTCCTATAACATAAAACTTCGAGTGGCGATATTTGCATTTTCTGCATTCTATTCAACTATTTTCTATTAGTATAGGCCTATCGAGCTGTCGCATTTCAAGAAAATCTAAAAACAAATCAAATATCAGCATAAAGACATAAAATAACGAAAATATA